>JAHBCN010000088.1:0-304577 GCA_019359885.1 Listronotus oregonensis
TTTTAAAAATATTGGTATGTTTGGGACCTTTTTTAATTTTTGATGTAAGATCGCAAATGATATAATTTTATCGTATCAGCTACATTTACTATTTTTAAAAAAAGATGGCAGTAAGTAAATTATTATTAACCATTTAACTTCAAATTAAATTACCTTTTTAATGATTTTCCCACACTTTATATAAAAGTCAGCAGAAACTACCAATTTTTAGATTTTTTCTTATTTTTATTATCCAAAACTAATAAAACTATGTAAAGAGGGGGGTTTTAATTAAGTTTTATTGTTACGTCAAAAATCCATTTTAAATCTAACGTAAATGACAGAAACTACATTATTTAAAGCATAATAATGATACCCGGCCAAAAAGAATAAACAATCACATTGTCACATCTGATCTTTCATTGGTTCTTACCTGTGAAATTAATGCCATCTAAGCTTTTTTTTAAATGTAGTGTAAAAAAATTATTTTACTCATTATTTTTTTCTTGGGATATTATTCACACGCGACTAAAATATTTGGAGATTTGGGGGAAAAGGAAAAACTTCTGTGGGTAGCAGGTTCTATAGTCAAGACACTCTAGAGATGAAGGAACGAACAAAGTTTGGAAAGTGGCAGTAAAAGAAGGCATAAAAGTGGCATTACGTGTTGGTCTGTTGAGAGCTGCCAAAAGGGAAAATTATACTGGCCAACTCTTTGGAGCAGAAGCCTGAAAATACCTATAAAAGAGGGAGAAATCCCTACAGCTCGTCGGTGGGCAGAAAAAGGAAAGCTTTTTGTACGTGTGGGACTTTAAATTAGACGAACAGCTCTTCTCTGAATGGAGTCAAAATGCTAAGGTGTTGTAGGACACGCCATTCCCCAGGCGTGAGAACAATATTCTAAAGAGGGTCTGGGATACATACACAGTATACAGATTAGAAGAAGAAAAATACTTTTTGACTCGAAAAAGGAATCCAAGCTTTTTTTTTGTGTTTTTGCCAGTTAAGGTTATTTTCAAAAGTAACACCTACAAGGCTAAACGATTCTTTGTTCTGGAGAACTTGGCAGCTCATATTTAACGGATGAGCATGGGCAGACTATTCCGTGATAGCGAACATGATTGTTTTTGAAGGCATTAAACTGGACAAGATTTTTGGCGCACCAATCCAAGATTACTTTAAGGTGTTGTGAAAGAGATATCTGCAATGACCTGCGCTTGTTTTCAAATCAGCATTACAGGGTGGCTTAAGAAATTAAATATTAAGTGGAGGTACTATCGTAAACAAAACTATGGTTTGGGTTGGCAAAATAAGAAGATCGTTGATGTAAGAAGAAAAAAGAATTGGTGCCAGTACTGAGCCCAGCATAAATTGGATAGAAGCCTGACCATCTACAATAACGGATATAGTCGATTAGAAAGAAAACTGGAGAGCCAAGAACAAAGCTTAGGTGGAAGACCGTAAAAGGGAAAGTTTGTTAAGATGCCCATTATGTCATACATGATCAAAAGCTTTAAATATGTCAAGAGCAACGATCTGGGATTCACCAAGAAACTTAAAGAATTTGTTCCAGTTGTGTAAGACAAAGAAAAGAAGATCAGCTGTGCATCTTCTGTAACGAAATTCCTATGTCTGTCAAGTAAAATTTTGTATTTTTCAAATACCTTTGGGATTTGGGAATTAATTAATTTTTCCATTACTTTGCAAACAACAAAAAGAACAGATATAGGTCTATAGAAGGGAGTTTTTTATCCTTGTACAATGCCAATGATGCCAAATTTAAAATTTTTATTTTATTTTATTTATCAGGTTGTTTTTAAGAAAATATTTGCGAAAGACATAAGAATGGATGGTCTTATAAAGGACCCATTTTTCCTTTTGAGGTACAAAATCCAAAAATGCTTATTTTTATTAGTGCACCAACAAAGCAATTATTTTAAAAGTTTTTTTCAGGACAACAAAGGAATATTGGCATCTGCTTTACACTTTTCAAATGAACAAAAATAAGTTAAAAAAAGGTTCTCTTTTCCATGAAAACTGCTATACTGCGTTGTCAGTAAAGACTGAAAGACGATTTTTCTGAGCGGAAGACAAATTCGAGACCATTATTTTACACAAAAACAACAGTCAAATAGAAAAGTTTTAGAGTTTGAATAACGAAATGCTCGCATACATCACATTTGGCTTGAGCTGCATTCTTTTGCATTGTTTAGACATTCTATGTCGAATAAGTCAGAAACGGAAAAAATAATGAGCTTGGATTCCTCAGTGTAGGCTTTTAAATAAATGTATGTAAAATGGTAAAAAATGGACATTTAAATCACATTCCTAAAATTTAAATCTAGTCTTTATTTGCCTCTAAAGTAAAAATTTGTAGTACGACGTTTATTAATTTATTTTTTGGGCAATCGGTCATTTTTGAGTATATATTTTCGTATACAAAATTATTCAGTAATAGCCCTCATTAAAAACCGAATATAGTATAACAGGCAACTAAAGATACACAAAGAAAAATTAACATCTATCAAGTTGGTTGCCTAAATTCGAACACAAATAAAAAAATAATAATAAAAATATGATTTTCAAAATTTGGTAATAAAACGATCTCCAAAAAAATATTGTAACCAACTCGGCCATTAATCGCACTTACCTTACACTCTTGTGTGTTAAACAGTTATTGTTATCGATGGTTTATTTACGGGTATTATTGGGTGTATCCTATCTGGGCACAAAATAATATGCCGATCTCGGCAGGTAAGAACGGTCGTTATAAATATTCTTAATAAGTGTGGCAATAATTTAATGGTCCGTCTGCGTTAAAAAAAACTGTTGGAAACCCAATTGAAGGTGTAACTAATTAGAGTATTTTATATGTAAAACTAACTAGAACTAAACAAAACTAACCCTGTCAATATATGGCTATGAAACGGATACCTTTATCCCCAATTATATGTAATAAAATAGCTATCTTTGTATCATCCTTTTTTTTTATTGGATCCACTTGCTTTTTATATATATATATATATATATATATATATATATATATATATATATATATATATATATATATATATATATATATATATATATATATATATATATATATATATATATATATATATATATATATACCAGGTGACAACAGAAATCCTGCCCAGCCCTTTATTTTTGAATAAAAACATATGGCTTTCAAATTCTAGGATGACATATAATATCATACGATGCCGATTTTGGATATTATAACAAGTTTTTATCGCTTCCGGTTTAACCGGAAACGACATCAACTTTGATTTTTTCAATGGAACACCCTGTATATTTTTCGGAATTTGGATTCTACGGTTCATTTTTGATATAAAATCTATATTATATCCTACACTTAGCTCTGCTTGTTTTTGAGAAAAGGGCGATTGAAGATGTCCAAACGACCGCACATTATGCAGTTTTATGGAAAAACAAATAACTCTTATAAAAATTGTATATGTTCAATTTAATTCTTTTAAAAGACCCTATCTGTGGGGGTCATAATAAAACCAGTTCCGGCTTTACCGGAAGTGCTGTGAAAATTGACTTTTCTAATAATGTTACTTCAAAAATTTTAATTCAACACCCTGTATATTTTTTAAAATTTGGATTCTACAGCTCATTCCTAATATAAAATCTATATTATATCATATACCTATCTTTGTTAGTTTTTGAGAAAATTGTTTGCCTATAACTGCATAATGTGCGGTCGTTTGAACATTTCAATCGCCCCTTTCTCAAAAACTAACAAAGATAGATATAGGATATAATAAAGATTTTATATCAGGGATGACGTAGAGGCCAAATTTTAAAATATGCGAGGTGTTACGTGCTGACCCACGAAATGCTTTATTAAAAGTCAATTTCTATTACTCCAGCCAAAGCCAGCTAATTTATTATGACTTTCTGAATAGAGTCGTCGAAAGAATTAAATTAAACATAAATTTTATAACTTTTATTTACATAAAGAGCTACATAATGTGCGTGAATTTGAACATCTTAAATCGCCATTTTCTTAAAAAACAAGCAGAAATAGTATAGGATATAATATAGATTTTATGGCAGAAATGATCCGTAGAATCCCAAATTTCGAAAAATATACAGGATGTTCCATTGAAAATCAAAGTTGTCGTTTCCGGTTAAGCTGAAGTGATAGACACTTGTTATAGTATGTTTACAATCATATCTTATGTGTATATACATCATCTCAAATTTGAAAGTCATATGTTTTCATTCAGAAAATAAAGGTGAACAATGTTCGTTGTCACCGTATATATATATATATATATATATATATATATATATATATATATATATATATATATATATATATATATGTATATATATATATATATATATATATATATATATATATATATATATATATATATATATATATATATATATATATACATATATATATATATATATATATATATATATATATATATATATATATATATATATATATATATATATATATATATATATATATATATATATATATATATATATATATTGATACCAAAAATTTAAGCAAGTAGGACTTTTTACTGCGAAATCCCGAAGTTATGATAGGGAAAAAATATGCTGAAACATTCCGTTTAAAACACACACATTCGGGCGGAAAGCCGGATTTTGGTCTCTCGCACTAGCGTGCGCCTAGCTTATGTTAAAATAGTTTTTGCATTATTACTATTACGCCTATAATAATACCGTATCATTAGTAAATGTGTCCTTAAATTTAGTAATTTTTAATGGATTTCATATAATTTTAATAACTAATATTTTAAAATAATTTGCCATTTCATTTTATTTTAAGGATTTATTCTCATTTATAAATGGTCAATGAACATCGGAAATTCCGCTAATAATATGTACACGGTGATCATTTATAATGTACCCCCTCTTAACTTTTTTGTTTTTCGCATTAAACAAAAATCTTAGATACTAAAGTTGTAGAAAATTAAATATGCTATTTGCAGGATATGTTTATATATATATATATATATATATATATATATATATATATATATATATATATATATATATATATACTTTATATATATATATATATATATATATATATATATATATATATATATATATATATATACAGGGTGCCACAGATTCAGTGCATGCATGGGGATCTCGGAAACCGTAAGAATGCAGAAGTCCCGGTTAAATTATGGCAAAGTTGCGCATTTAGGTGCTAACAACATGCCGTTTAGAAAGTGTAAAATTCGAGTACTTCCGGAGATATCCGGAAAAAACTGGTGGCGATTTCGTTTTTATTTTTTCTGACGTTATTTAAAGAGATAGGGTAAAACAAAATACACTTTCTTGAGGCCACTTTTTAAGCTCTACAAAACAGCGTTGAGAAATTTTCTGTATGACGTTTCGTTTTCGTTAGACCATCATCAACTTTATTTTTTTAAATACGGACCTGGGTTTTTATTTAATTTTTTTGAGCTTCTTATTATCTCAATTACAAAAATGTATAACACTTAATATTATTAACAAATACAAACGCCCCCTATAAGAAATGATGAAATGCGTTTCCTTGTCTTACTCATTGTCTCCTTATGGAAAATATATTTATTTAACAGAAAAATATTAAGTGTTATACATCATTGTAATTAGGGTTTTAACTGCTTCAAAAAAATGCAATAAGGCATAATTGAGTGACGCATTTAAAAAAATAAAGTTGATGATAATCTAACAAAAAAGCAAGCGTCATAACGCTGTTTTTTGCTAAACCTTAAAAATTGACCATAAGAAAGTGTCTTTTATTTTCATATCTCTTTAAATAGCGTCAGCAAAGTAAACAATCAGTAAATTTCGGTTTTCTCCGGATATCTCCGGGGTACTCGGAGATTTGCAACTTTCTACTCGTGTTATTAGGCACCTAAATGCGGCACCATGGTTGGCCGACTGTATCTTGCGACTCCGGACATCTGTCGCTCTCACTTGTATATATATATATATATATATATATATATATATATATATATATATATATATATATATATATATATATATATATATATATATATATATATATATATATATATATATATATATATATATATATATATATATATATATATATATATATACAAGTGCCCCCAGATTCGAGTGCATGCATGGGGATCTCGAAACCGTAAGAGATACAAAGTCGGTTAAATTATGGCAAAGTTGCGCATTTAGGTCCCCTAATAAAAATGCCGAGTGAAAGTTATAAAACTCGAGTACTTCCGGAGATACCCGGGGAAAAAACCGAAATTTACTGATTTCGTTTTAATTTTTCTGACGTTATTTAAAGAGATGAAAAAACAAAAGACCTTTCTTATGGTAAATTTTTTTAAGGTTTACAAAACAGCGTTGGAGTTTTTTCCGTACGACGTTTCGTTTTGTTAGACCATCATCAACTTTTTTTTTTAAATGCGTCACTCAATTGTTTATTGCATTTTTGAAGCAGTTAAAACCCCAATTAAATGATGTACTTAATATTTTTCTGTTAAATAAACATATTTTCCATAAGGAAATATGAGTAAGACGGAACGCACATCATTTCTTATAGGGGCGTTTCGTATTTGTTAATAAATATTAAGTTTATACATTTTTTGTAATTGAGATAATAAGTTCAAAATTAAAAAAAAACCCAGGTCCGTATTTAAAAAATAAAGTTGATGATGGTCTAAAAAAAAATCATACAAAAATTTCTCAAGTTTTTAGGCTTAAAGTGCCTTAAGTGTTTTTTTTTATATCTTTTAAATAACGTCAGAAAAATAAAAAAAATCGGAATTCAGTTTTTCGGATATCCCCGGAATACTGGGAAATTTTTAAACTTTCTAAACGGCATGTTGTTAGGCACCTAAAAATTTGAAAATTAAAATTTTTTTCTTTACGGTTCCAGACCCCCATCATGATAATTGGCATTATATATATATATATATATATATATATATATATATATATATATATATATATATATATATATAAAACATATCCTGCAAATAGCTTTTCAACCAAAACTTTATATCTAAGTTTTAATGTAAAAAAACAAGAAAAGACTATAAAAATAATCACCGTTTTAAAAGCGGAGTCCATGTTCATTGACCATTTATAAAGTGGGGGAATAAATCCAAAATAAAATGAAATGGCAAATTATTTTAAAATATTAGTTATTAATATATGAAATCCTTAAAAATTATAGTAAGGAAAATTTATAATGATCGGTTTTTATTAAAGGCTAAAAATAATAATGCAAAAATATTTTCAGCTTCCCCTTGCAAAAAAACCCGGTTTTTCCCGGGAAAATGTGTGTTTTAAACGGAAAAATTTTAAAATTCCTTCATCTTCGGGATTTCCCGGGAAGTCCTACTTTTCTTTTTTTTTTGGTATCAATATATATATATATATATATATATATATATATATATATATATATATATATATAATATATATATTATATATATATATATATATATATATATATATATATATATATATATATATATGTATATATATATATATATATATATATATATATATATATATATATATATATATATATATATATATATATATATATATATATATATATATATATATATATACCGGGGGTTTCAAATTCGACTCTCACCATTGGGATCTCGGAAACTATAGGAGATACGAAGATGGTTAAATTGGGGCAAAGTTGGGGATTTATTGACCAACAATATACCCCTTTAAAAATTTGAAAATTCCGAGTAATTCCGGAGATATCCGGAAAAAACGAAATTTTGGAAAAAACGTTTTATTTTTTTTCCCGGGTTTCTTTTTCAACGAATTCCAAATAATAATACATTTGCATTGTCACTTTTTCCTCTCTATCGAATGGTGTTCATGGTTTTTCAACTCGTTTTTGCGTAACCATCATCATTTTTTTCTTATGGACGCCATATGGGAATTCCACAAATTTGAAATTGGCCTATCACATTTTCAACGATGTATCATAAGTTACCCTTGTTGCCTGGAAAATCCGAAAAATTAACTAGAATATTTTATAACGTAGTTGGCTTTGATTTCTCAAATCGGTGACGTGTAAAAAGACATTCTGTGTTTACTGTCAGTTGTGGTGTCGTTAAAAATGGAATTCACCAATGAAGAAAAACGAGATATGGTAAAACTTTATTACAAGAATGATAGGAACAGTGTGAAAACATTGGAAGTGTATCTTAACTCGTCTCCCGAGAGACGGCAACCTCATCGAACTTTATTCAAATTATTGGATAGAAACCTCGCTGAGTATGATTCGTTTGAAAAGCCCAGACAAAAATATGGGGACAGAATGGATGAAAGTAAAGAAAACATCGTAAATGAGGTATAATTAATGTTAACATTCGTTTTTGGACGCAAAGTACCTAATCGATTATCTATTCGGAAAAAATGTTGACGGGCGGGAATTTTCAAATACATACCGGGCATGCGTCGACTTTATGACTTAGTTCGAATTTAGGAATTAGTTACTTTGCGATCAACTGTAAAAAAATATTAAACCGTTTATGAAAAACTAATACATATTTTGTAGATAAATACGAATCCAGATACACACTGATTTGGATGTTTCTTCGCACACGTCTGTTTGGAGAGAGATCAGGAAAAGTGGTTTCAAATGCTACAAAATCCACATATCGCAAAAAATGCACCCTGGTGATTCTGAAAAGGGGATTACAATTTTGTGATTGGCTACAAAAAGGGGAAAACCCATCCGCTTTTTTAGAAAAAATTTTTTGGTCAGATGGGGCACTTTCACCAATTGTGGAATATTTAATCGGGAAAAAATGAACACATTTGGGGCATAAACAATCCCCGGGAGTTTTAGTTTCGACCCCAAGTGCGATTCAGTCTTAATGTCTGGGCAGGCATTTATAAAAAAAAGAAAATTTTTGGGGCCTCATTTTTTTAACGGAAATTTGAACGCTGAAATGTATTATCAGTTTTTGACGTCAACTTTTGAAGACTATTTGGACGATTTACCATTAGCAAACTACAACAGTATTTGGTTCCAACACGATGGTGCTCCACCTCACAACACAAGACAAGTATCTGATTATCTTTCCGAAAGGTTTGGTGACAGGTGGATTGGGAATAATGGGCCGGTAAGATGGCCAGCTAGGTCCCCAGATCTCAATGTCCTCGATACATTTTTATAGGGTACGTTGAAAACCGAATTTATGGGAAAAGGCGAATACCAAAATATCGGGGAACTTCAACTAAACCCTCGTTAGGGAGTTTGGAAGATTAAGAAGGAGAGAAATAAATCGCGCAGTTAATAACATACAGAGAAGAGTGGCGATTTGTTTAGAAAATGACGGGCAGCATTTTGAACATTTGTTATAAATTTTTAGTTCTATTTTTTAATAATTTTCTGTTATTTAAACCATTCGGTTGTCATTTTGTTGTCTAGAGGCTTTCAAACGAACCATACTCAGCGAAGTTTCTACCCAATAATTTGAAAAAAGTGCGATGAGGTTGTCGTCCCCGGGATACGAGTTAAGATACACTTCCGATGTTTTCACACTTTTCCCTATCATTCTTGTAATAAAGTTTTAACATATCTCGTTTTTCTTCATTGGTGAATTCCTTTTAACGACACCACAACTGACAGTAAACACAGAATGTCATTTACACGTCACCGATTTGAAAATAAAAACCAACTACGTTATAAAAATATTCTAGTTAATTTTTCGGATTTTCCGGGCAACAAGGGTAACTTATGATACATCGTTGAAAATGTGAAAAAAAGGGCCATTCAAATTTGTGGAATTCCCATATGGCGTCCATAAGAAAAAAAAGTTGATAATGGTTACGGAAAAACAAAACGTCGAGTTGCAAAACTATGAACACCATTCGATAGAGCGGAAAAAGTGACAATGCAAATGTATTATTTATTTTGGAATTCGTTGAAAAAGAACCCGGGGAAAAAAATAAAACGATTTTCCAAAATTTCGTTTTCGGATATCTCCGGAATTACTCGGATTTCAAACTTTCTAAACGGTATATTGTTGTCACATAAATGCCCAACTTTTGCCCCAATTTAAATCTTCGCATCTCCTATAGTTTCCGAGATCCCAATGGTGAGAGTCAATTTGAAACATATATATATATATATATATATATATATATATATATATATATATATATATATATACAGAGGTCTGCGGAAATGCGTGACGGGTAAAATTTATATTTTTTTAAATGACACACACCCCGTATATTGTCAATTGTTTAGAATCTTCTAAAAATTTTGAATATTTTTTGAATAATATGTCCTATATCTAAATGTATTAGTTTTTGAAATATTCGCATTTTAACAAAGCAGCTATATTCAAAAGTAAATATTCTAGATTTTAGTTCTTAGGTGGCCGTGAATTAGGCGGTCGCGAAGAAACAACAGTTTTGTTTATTACTGACAGTTACAGATTTAGTAAATAATTAGATTTATTTATAAAATATTTTTTCAATAAAAAAGCCTTATTCAGAAAGGGAAAAACCATTAATTTTGCAAACATTTATTAAAACAAATAACAGCGTTAAGCAGTCGAAAGTAATGAAAATAGTGATTTAAATATACTACTAAAGCTTAAGAAAATCCAAACATTTTTTCGTTACAAAAAATATCAATGATCTTATTTTAGAGTGAGAAGCAAAATCGAAAACAATTTAATATCTAAACAACGATACAAGAAAACATGTAGTTTTTACAAATTAATTTGCTCAACTGGGCCCCCTTTTTCTTCAATGCATTTTGGCTATAATCTTTATTCAGGATTTGAATTTCCGTTCTAATAAGTTCTTTAACTGTTCACTGTTTTCAATGGCATTTGCATTCACTCGAATTTTTAGGGTTCCCCATAAATATGCATCCATCGGCGTCAAGTCAGGGCTGTTAGGTGGTCATTTTATTGGTGCATCCCTTCCAATCTATTCATTGAACCTTTGGTTAAGAAAATTTGTAACAGTTACTATACTGTAAGGTGGAGCGCCATCTTGTTGAAAGATGATGTTTCTCTCTTGTTCCAACGGAAGCTTATCAAAATAGTCCTCTAGTTCTTGCTGGAGAAAATTCAAATAACTATCTCCGTTTTAAGAAACGTTAAAGAAATGGGGACCTATTATTCTGTTATTTAAAATAGCACACCATACATTGACAGTTTGCGACCTGGAAATTAAAATTCCATATAGCAGTGGGAATTTACTGTGGCCCAGTGTCTAGTATTTTTCCTGTTTATAATACCACTAGTTGCAAATGATGATTCGTCAGTCCAAAATACATTTTTCAAGTAACTATTATTTAAATTAATTTTTTCTAACATAGTTTGGCAAAATCCTACCTTTTTTTCTCGGTGTCTAGGCGTTAATTTTGTTGTAGGCCTAATTTTGAAAGGTTTATACCCTGTTTTGTCAAGAGTATTTTGAATCCTCCCTTAAGAGGTATTTTTTAAATCATCAAGCTCTTCTTTTAAACTTTTCGATATTTTTCTTATAGACATGTTTGGATTTTCTTCAACTTTTAGTAGTATATTTAAATCACTGTTTTCATCACTTACCATTATTCTCTTCTTTCCCGCTAGACTGAATGTTTGCTGAAATTTTTCATAGATGCGATAAAATGTTTTTTGGTCTGAAAGGTGCATTATTTGTTTTATTAAATATTTGCACAATGAATTGTTTTCCCTTTCTGGATAATGCATTTTTATCGAAAAAAAATTCATATACTAAACATAATTATTTACTAAATCTGTAACTGTCAGTAATGAACAAAACTGTTGTTTTTTCGCGACGCCTAATTCACGGCCACCTAAAAACTAAAATCTAGAATATTTATTTTTGAATGTAGCTGCTTTGTTAAAAAGCGAATATTTCGAAAACTATTACACTTAGATATAGGACATTAAATAAAAAAATATTAAATGAATTCTTTTTAAAAATTAAAGAATATATATATATATATATATATATATATATATATATATATATATATATATATATATATATTATTATATATATATATATATATATATATATATATATATATATATATATATATATATATATATATATATATATATATATATATATATATATATATATATATATTTATTTATTTATAAATATATCCTGCAAATAGCATATATAATTCTCTACAACATTTGTATTTAAGATTTTTGTCTTATGCGAAAAACAAAAAAGTTAGGAGGGGGGACATTATAAATAATCACCGTGTACTAATTATTTTTCCGCTGTGCCCAGATAGGCTATGTAAAACGAAGTACCAGGCAAGTCCTGTAGACAGTTAGGTTAAAATAGCCCCGTATACCTGCTTGTGCCCAGATTGGTATTGTCCGTATTATTAGGGTATACAAAATCATTCCATACTAGTAATCATTAATGCATTTTTTAAATTAATACACAGTATTACCATAGGCAACTAGTTATAAACAAAACATTGTTTTGATTTGGAACTTGGTACTTCACACAACCTTGTCATTTAAATGTCAACACAGACCATTATTAGGTTGGTTTCCTAATACCGAAGTACAGTAACGGCCATTAAATCTTGGGCAATTCTTTTTCCCTATCGTAAAATAGGCTTATGTCACCTTCTACTTAATATAAATACCTGTTGAAAAACCTAATATAGAAACAGGTGTCCGTTGTCAGTGTCTAAAAATATTTTTTTAAATGCCAAACTTAACTTTGGATCAAAAAGTATTAATTATTCATTATATTGAGCAGAGAGGTTGGCCAGATAGGGATGTGGCGGAAGAGCTTAAGATCCCAAAGAGTACTATTCATTATGTTAAAAAAAAATGGCAGGAAACACACTCCTTTGAGAGAAGAGCTGGAAGTGGTCGCCTCAAACTATCGAATCAAGAACAAGACAATAGTTCAGTTAGTGTTTTGAGAAATCAACCATTTAAATCTGTAGTAACAGCAAAAACAAAAAGCAATTACCCAGACTCGGTTAGAACGGCACGGCGAAGAATAAGGCAAATATCCAAATTGCGCTGTCACCCGGCAGCCTTAAAACCGTTTTTAACAAATGCAAATAAAGAGCAACGCATTGGATTTGCTCTACAATTTTACTTGGAACCTCCGTGTTTTTGGGAAAATATAATATTCACCGATGAAAAAGTGTTTCAGTCGTGCTACAAGGGGATACTTAAGGTATACAGACCTCAAGGAACACGATTTGATGAAAAATATACCCAAAAGCAGAGAAGTAGTGGGCGATTTTCGGTAAATGTTTGGGGGTGGCTGAGTGCACAAGGACTTGGTGTATGTTATTATATCAAAGGAAGGTTCAATGCGCATGTATATATATGTATAGAGGCGTGGAATGAGTTTGGTCCATTCGATGCCTGGAAGGCTAAACTCTGTCTTAGAAAAAAACAAGGCCGCAATAAAATATTAAATTTGTTTGAAAGGATATTTAAGTTTGTTTAAATTTATTAAATTGTTAATTAATTTATTAATTTGTTAGTTTTTATAAAATCTAAATATTTTCTTTTACCTTTTGCTTTATTTATAGTAATTAAAAGTAAAACAAGGTAAAAAGGAGCGATTTACAAAAATTGGCAGAAAAGTCAAAATTTGACAAATTTTTTGGCCAAGATTTAATGGCCGTTACTGTAGTTTCCGAAAAAACAATAAAGAAAAATTATAATTTATAAAATTTTACAACAAAATCAAAAAAATGTTGTTACTAACTTGGGCACTAATTTATTGATAAATAATTTTAACCCTTAACGTCTGGTCTCGAATTAATCATCCTTATTAATAACCTTGATGTTGCATTTGGTGCTAAATAATTTTATATAATAAAGACGTATTTAAAAAAAATCGTTAATGGTATATTTCTCAAACTTCTCTCGCTGTTAAGCCACAAATTTAAAGGGGTATGAGCGAGCATTTCTTTGTTTTACGAAATTTATTTCAAGTAACAAGCTCACACAGTATATAATTCCTCTGTACAGATACTTTATTTCAACTACTCGGTGGTCATTTTCATCCCTTTACTACTGTTTTGCGGTTAGTGCCCCTGACATTTCATTAGCAATGTTCTTTAGATGCGAAGGTCTACACTCTATCTGCAAGCCCTTTATACAAACGCCGCTTTCATTTTCAGTTTTAATGCTGAGATTTGATTAACTTACGGAGGGCGCTACTTATATTTTGAACCTTGGTAACACTTAGTGTTTTTGGGTGTCATCTGATTGTTTCCACTAGAAAGTTTGCTATTTTGGACAATATACTTCTTTGGAATATTTTATTATTTGTACAGGGTCTTTGATTATATTTACGTGACTTCTGAGGCCTTTATTTTAGAAAACAGAAAAAAACGTTTTAAATAAAAATTGTTGGGATTTTTTCAAGATTATCTTTTGAAATTATCAGTAAAAAAATATCGCAATAAATCAACTTTTTTCAATGAAACACCCTGTATATTATGCGCTACAACGAAAGATCTTTTTTTCTGATTTCACACATATATACATTGATGATATTTGGATAAACCATTTTTGAGATATTTTAGGTTAAATTATTAATAAATTACAAAAAAGTTTCATATTAGTATCAAGAAAGCCATGGAAACAATAAAATTGTTATGTTGCTAAATTTGGTGAGGGTTTTCTCTGGACCAATTATGTTTATTTTTGTAATTAAACATTCCTACTAAAGTACAGGAAGACTTGTCGGTAAATAGAATTTTATTTAAAAACCTTGGATCCTGCTGCATAAATCTAGCTATTTCCAATGCATACTTAGGTCGGTCCTGCATGTTTTGTTCAGAAAGATTCTAAACGGACATAAATTTATAAGGATAAAATTAGTAAAATTTTAAGGTTAAATAAATTTTATAATTTGTTTTCATAAGTTCAGATCATCGCATCCGAGATTGATATTTCAGGATTTTCTAAAATTATTAAAAATAGTTAATGCTAGTCCAATAGAAAAAGTATAATAATTATTCTGAAAAAACGAGGATATCCAAAACTTTGTTTTCATTTCGTGCTGCAGTCCTTTTCTTCATTTTAAAGCTTTTCGTTGAATAAACTTTCTTACTATGTATTTAATAGTATCTATTGATGGTACCCGTTGTTAAGGATATAATAAGTAGTATTCCCTTTGCACTGTCGTCACATTATTATTGTTACCATAAAAAAGACGCATAATAGCGATTTTTTGTTCTTCTGAATAGCCCATCGACAAAAAAGCAATACAAACTACTTTTAATAGTTAAAATGATGAATTTCAACTTTTTACAATATCAATATGTCAAATTTATTAAAACAATTTTATTGTTTTCATAGCTTTCTTGATACTTAAATGATTTTTTTTCAATTTATTTATATTTTAAGCTTAAATATCTCAAAAATGGTTCATCCAAATATCATCAATGTATATATATTTGAAATCAGAAAAAAATGTCTATCGTTGGAGGGTATTTTATTTAAAAAAGTTGAAGTTGCCTATATTTTTCCATTTTTTTATTGCGATATTTTTTTACTGATAATTTCAAAAGATAATATGGAAAAAATCCTACAATTATTATATAAAACATTTTTTTCTGTCTTTAAAAATAAAGGCTCCAGAAGCCACGTAAATATAATCAAAGACCCTGTACGCGATTTATGTTATTCATAGTCACCTAACAATTATTGTGTCTCAGCAAAATATGAAATCATTCCTTAAAATGATTGTACAATAATTTATTGTATATTATCAAAATACGAGTAAGTCGATCAACCTACGTTTACTTGTGGCGATAAAGCCCATCCTTTGTCATTGTAAAACGTTGGTAAATGAATTTATTCGTTGTCACCATTCGCTCACCGACTAAAGTCGTGAGTGTCGTTCAAAATCGGTTGTTAGGTCAGAAAAGATTGATGCTCTGTAAAAACTAACAACTTATGATCAGCACGCGTCATCGAGTTACTGTAAGATTTAGGCAACCTTAGGTATTAGTAGTAGTTTTGTTTTAATTGAATCCCGCATAATCTAACAAAATACGAAAAAGATGATTGGTGCAAACATTTTTTTAAACTAATTTTAACTTAGATTCCAAAGAAAATAGCTTAAAAAATGTTTTTATAAACTAAAAAAATAAATATGGACTATCTTCAAATTTTATTTTTTTCAAAATATTCCAATAATCCAAACGGCTTCTGAAACCTCACCGCAAGCGTGATAAAGTCACCAACAAAATTGTATAAAATGTTCTATATTAAACGGTTCTTGAATTTATTTTGGTCTCAAAAAGTCAAACACATACATACCCATGTTAGGATCCACTATATATAAAATTAAAGTACTATGCTCTTTTAACTTTACATTTAATTTGACGAGGACGTATTTTGACAGGTCTTGTAAAACAATATTAAAAAAAAAAGAAACATAAAAAGTGGATATTTATTATTTACAAAAAATAATGGTTTAGATTTGAAGCCCTCATCAAGGGAAGCGGAAACGAAATTAAAATAATAAAAAAATTGTATCAAATATAATATATTTTAAGTGCATCCTAATACTTTTAATAGCATAAAAATAATAAACGTCAGCGTGGTTTTTAAAATACATAAGTATTTTTCATCCATTTCTTTAGTCTTTTAACAGGCTTTAATCAGATAGTCTAATAAATATTCAAAGGGAATCCGACACCAATTAATAAACATGGTCTCTTCACAATATTCTAATTCTTATCTACATTAAGATTTATTAAGGTGATTAGAACTTATGTTCAATTTAAAAACATTTTATAAATTAGTCGGTCAAACTTATTATGTAAGGAGTTATGTAAAATTTGTTGTACTTTGCTATACGATAAAAAATACAATTAAAATAACGTAAATAAATTATTATTATTAATTTAGTTATTATAAAATATTATTTAATACAGTAATATACAGGTTGTACAGGATTTTTCCTTATAATTTGGCATGCTTTTAAAGGTATTAAGCCGAAGTTTCATGCGTCCGATTTTCGACGATTCGATTATCCGAACAAAATCCGAAAGTATTTTTATTCATCAAAGCATTTTGGCACCAATTTTTATCCGAATATTTTAACGTTTCATCCGACCCTGGATCTTGCTGCATAAGCCTATCTATTTCCAATGCATACTCAGGTCGGTCCTGCATGTTTTGTTTGGAAAGATTCTGGATGGACATAAATTTATAAGGAGGAGATTTGTAAAATTTAAGGTTGAATAAATTTTATAATCTTATTAATTTTAGATGCCGCATTCAAGATTTATACTTCAGGATTTCCTAAGTTAATGCTAATCCAATAGGAAAAGTATATTAATTATCCTGAAAAAAAATAATATCAAAATCTTTGTTTTCTTTCAGGATTCTTCTGTATTTTTAGGCTTTTTCGTTCACTAAACTTTCTTACTGTGTATTTAATAGTGTCTATAGATGGTACCAATTGGTAAAGACATAAAAAGTGATATTCCCTTTGCACTCTCGTCATAATATTATTGTTGGCATAAAGAGACGCACAATAGCAATTTTTTATCTTCTGAATAACCCATCGACAAGAAAGCAATATAAATTATAATAGTCCAAATGATAAACCTCAACTTTTTACAATATTGAGACGTCAAATTTGTCATAACAATTTTATTTTTTATTTTTATATATATTATATATATATATATATATATATATATATATATATATATATATATATATATATATATATATATATATATATATATATATATATATATATATATATATATATATATATATATATATATATATATATATATATATATATATATATATAATTATATATATATATATATATATATATATATATATATATATATATATATATATATATATATATATATATATATATATATATATTAAAAATTTATTTTTAATTTTAGCTAAAATATCTCAAAAATGGTTCACCCAAATATCATCAATATATTTTTAAAATCAGCAAAAAAAGATCTTTTATTGTAGCCCATAATATAAATAGGGTGTTCCATTTAAAAAAGTTTAAGTTACCTATATATCTCCATTCTTTTAATGCGATATTTTTTAACTGACAATTTTAAAAGATAATATGGAAAATAATCTACAATTTTTATATAAAACTTGTTTTATCTTCTAAAATAAAGGCTTAGATGCCTGAAAAACAGTATTTTTAAAACCTTTTTGTTAATTAAAAAAGTAAAGGGCCCCGAGATATCTGTCCAGGTATCTTAAAAAGTATAGGACACTAATGTGTAAACTAAAATATATTTTATAGTAATTTTATTACCCCTTAAATGTGTCGAAAAAAAGACACCTTGTCCAGAGCCAAATTAATGTATCCATTCGTAATAAAACAAATACCTGTTTGAAGGGCAATACTGGAATAAACAATACAAGAGTGGTGAAACTGCAAACATGTTAATTAATAGTTCTGCGAAACTACTCTAAACTAGCTTCATAACTTTCGTAATGGTGAATTATTGTCCTGTGGGACATTCTAAAACTTTGAAATTAATGCTATATAATATGGGGTTAAAGATGTAAAGTTTCGGCCAAAGGCCCAAAATTTTTTTGTGGGTACTATTGTTAGAAAATACTTTTTGGTTTTCTTGGCTTAAAACGAATACGTGTTTTAAAAACAAGGTAAAAACGCAATAAATTTAATAATCTATTTTACTCGTATTTTTAATTTAGGGCAATATCTATTTTATAAGAAACAATAGTGATGTACTAAAAACTTGACCAATTTTTAGGGTTGTTATTGTTTAAATACTATTTCTGTTATCTATTGTACTTACTTAACTTACAGAATAATAATTGATACGTGTCAACACAAAGTTGCCAAAATCTTTTTGAAGAAATTATAATAAAATTGGTGAAAATTGTTTCATTAGATAGATAATTACAATTGACGAGTCGGCGAAGAAAACGACAAAAGTCTATTTTGGACCAAAATAAATTAATCAATAGCAAAAATATAATATCGATTATTGTCAATAGGAAATGTAAGTTTGGTATGCCGTATTCATAAGTACAGTTTACAACAAAAAATTCCCTAGAGTTACGAAATACGTGCACTGAGGTAAAACCGCTTGCTAAACGTAAGTGGAAATAATGCTGGGGTTCCAGTTTTAGCGCAGATGGTCTACCCGTCCTGGACTTGCGTGATGTCTGTAGAACTGTTCACTGCTCTCAGTTTTAGTAAATATTTACCGGATCACTGATTTATTCTCGAGATAAAAAAAACGTTAATATTTTTTTTAAGAAAGACCGACGGAATAAAAAACATTTAATAAAATTAAAAAAAGCAAAAAAAAATAAAAAAACTGTCGTTGAAGAACAATTAAACTGATATAAAATAAGGAATATGTAAAAATTATTCAAGAAAATTTACTTTACACACTTTTGGTTTTATTAATAGTCAAAGAGATAAAGAGAAATTTCACGGAGATGTTTCGATGGGATAGATGAGTAAGTAGTCTATTAATTGGTTGACTTGAGTACACACCAGGTATTGCGCGTACGCTCAACTTTTATTTTCATGATTGCCAATTGTTAAACCCCGGAAAAAATTATTTACAGGAATAAATGGCTTTTTGTAAATAATTTTTAATTTATACATATATTATTAAGACGCCATTAAAATTGCAGCACTTTTTTAGCAATACAGCTTTGGGCTGGTTTAGTTTAAATTTAACCTCCTCCAAAGTGGTTGCCTTTTTTAGTTTTTATTCCAGATCAACTTACCTTTTAAACGGTATTTGGTGGCTATTTAATTAAATATTTTTGTTGACACAATTTGTTCACACTTTTTCTATATGTGTAGTGCCTGTTGTACCCAGGTAGATCGACAATCAGTCGATTACTTACTTATCTCTTGCATCTAGAAAACTATGTAAAATTTCTACCTGAATCAAACACTTGAAGAAACATGTATCATGGACTCTTGGATTATAAAGTATATATATGTTGTATTTAAGGAAACCTTTTTATCAGTTAAACTGTGAAACCTATTTATTTCCCTTATAAAAATTATCCTTGCACTGGTTGTTTAAGAAATAAAAACACTCTCGTGGCAGTTACTTCAAAATAAATTAATAAACTAATTTTATATGTAGCTTGCCTTCATATTAATTTTATTCTTTAAAAACGTTTTTAATCCAACTGTATAAGTTACAAAAATAAAAAACGGGTAACCTCAAATTGCCTACTTTGCGACATTGATTGTTTTTTTCACCGACTGTTCAATTCTGCTCATCTTCCCCCGCGCAACTCTGTTTTTTGACAACAACCTTCCTTAAAGACAAATACGCATTTTTTTCAATATTTTTACCAAGGTTATTATTTACATTAGCATAGCTTTGTTCAAATTCAACCAGAAATACTTGAAAACCATAAGACTTAAACTAATTTTCCTAAATGTTTACCTCCGTTTTGAGCTCCATTCATCAAAGCACAATAAGTCTATTGTCTCTATTAGGGATTCATATGTAATGAGTAAATATACAATTAGTGGAAGGTATGTAATAGTTCGGAATAAGACGGATATGTACACGCTTTTGGCATGAATTATTCCTTAAGTTTGCGTCGGGTATCTACTGTTAAATTAGCAGTGTTTGACGTTGAAGATAATTGTTGAAATTGGCTGCAATTTAAAGCTTATGTAATGATTATGAACAGACTCTATAGCAAAGGGAATTGATAACGTATTTAAGATTTAAAAACAAACCTTAAATACAAAAAGTTCTACTTTCTCTTTAGCACCTATTAAAATAAGTCACATAAAATACATGGAAAAACAAAATTAAAATCATTTAAACAGTTACTTATTTAGATGTAAAATTTAAAAAGAATGCCAAAAAAGAAATGGACTAAAACATTAACATATTGAAAGATCTTGCTTTTTTTTGATATTTAGGATCGCCGACAATGGCTCTTATGAAGCATATGAGCTAGGAACAAAATGTGAGGGGTTTTTAGATGATTAACACATATTTTGCTTAATTCTGTTAACAATGTCCAAGTACCGAAACATGAGTTTTCGCATTTTAGGACACCCATAGCCACATAAGTAGGGATGCCGTATTGCATATAAAATTTTTTAATGACTAAAAACCCTTTATACCTAAATAATACTTCTGCAAAAAGCAAAACTAACCAATACAATATCTACATCAAAAGTGATTAACCACACATATTCACAAAGTCTGATCGACAGAGGCCACAGGAAGCTAAGTTCCAATATTACCTTTTGGATAAGAGCGAAGTGAATAGAATACCAAGCAGAGCTAATTTAATATTAAAACACCTTTCATAATGGTCAATCAACGGATAAGTGTCATTTTTATTTGTTTATTTACAAAGTAGAATACTAGTGTATAATCTGTTTTATTTTCGTTTGACAAAACCACATTAACAGGAAACGTATTGCATTGGTTTAAAAAGTCAGTAAATATGATAACTACAAAAATGTATTCAATTTTTTCAAAAAGTAGATAATCATTACTAGTTACCAGGTGTTTTTTCAATGAACAAAGTTTAGAACTTCAAACTGTTTTTTGTGAAATGTATTTTTTTTTGTGGTAATTGCGGTGGATTTTAACGGTGTAATTACCCGTTTATTTAGTTGTATATTTAATTGACATTGAATCAATTTATCCTAACTCGAAATAAAGGAACGCGATAAATTTTATCCTTTTGCTCTAGATAAAATAAAAATATAAAGCCAAAAAATAAATGTTGGAACTCGGCTATACTTGTGTCGTCACAAGCCGTTTTAGACTGAGGACAAATGAAACGGCACATATAACATGGGATTCTGGCTCTTAAACAATTTTTTTTAATTTGAGTATGTTGTTCTTTAGGTCAAAGGAAAATCTTTTAAATAGGACATTTTTGTGCAGGACTACAGGGTGGCTCAAAAAAATTACTAAGAAATTAAAGGTTTTCTGTTCTTTAATACTAATTTAAACGCACAAAAAGTCTGACTTATCATTTAAATCCAACAAAAAAATATTTTACATACTTGCTTAGAGTTAAAACAATGTGATTTGCTATCTAACACATACAGGATGCTCCAGTATCAAAGAAATAAACATGTTATGTTTATGTTAATTTTATGATATATTTGTATATATTTTTAGAATTTTTACGTTTTTGCCAGTTTCCTGTGCTCCAAGTCAAAAAAGCGAGCTAATTAAGTAAGCAATCTCGCTAACATACCTGGTGATGTAAATGATGGAGACATACATACATTTACCGAAGGTTTAAGTAGAGTTTCCCAAAAACATAAAAAGGAGTGACTTGCCATTTAACGCCAAGGAAAATATAGGTAAATCTAGGAGACATGGTGAATGAAACCACCTAGATTCTTTACCCTGTAGGTGTACACAATTTTTTTTTTTAGTTATAGGTAGCTTAATTTTAATATACCTCTGCTAAAAAATTGTCAGAAAAATGTGCAGATTTTAAAACTATGTACCTCTTTATATTATGTATGTCACAAAATATCTTTTGGAAACAAACTAATTCTAAATCTCCCTGTATATTTTCAATAGTAATAAACCAAAATTTTTTACCCTAATAAACTGTCAGAAATATATAAATTCTAAAATTATATACAAGTATATCACGATATTAGCATTTAAGTTGGCATAATGCATTTTATTTATTTGATACTGGACCACCCTGCATGAGTTAAATATTAAATCAAATTATTTTAACTCCAAATGAATATATAACATATTATTCCGTTGGATTTAAACTAAAATTCACTCTTTTTATGCATTTAGGTATATATTTATAAACAGTTAAGCTTTAATTTCTCCTTGATTTTTTTGGGTTATCCTATAGGCCTGCACAAAAATATCCCATTTAAACGATGTTTCTATTGATCTAAAAAACAACATACTTAGATTTAAAAAAAAAAACGTTTGAGAGCCAGAATCCCATGCTATGTGTGCCATATCATTTAAACAGCCAGACTTGAACCCTAAATCGTACTTACGTCAAACCAAAGATAATACTACTACGGATAAGATGAACCATTCAATGCTATATTTTTGATACCCCTAATGGACTTTGGCTAACGCGAGCCGATGTCCATCGAGAGATTTTCGCCCTATCCTTGAACGAAAGTTAAACAGTGTTGCCGGCAGGCCTTTACTATTGGCGTGATGAAACGCGACTAGAAAATACACATACCGTTTAGCCGCCCGCTTTCGCTACTTCGTGTTCCGAATAAGGTACAAGCGACAGGCATTGGCAATGTCGCACGGTTTGTTTCGCTGGGGCAGAGGTTACCGACTTAATTTTATTCGTATTTACGGAAGCATTGATATCTCCGAACTGATTCAAAACGCCCCATTTAAATGAACCATCTATTCGTAGTAGTATTATCTTTGGTCAAACGTATTTTTTTCTGAGAAAAGTTATTTAGGAGGTGATTTTTTAATAGGCAAAGGCAGAGATTTTTTCATATTAAAATAAATTTTATGCAAGAGGCGCATTTTCATCTCTAGCTTTCTCTCGTTTCTCTCGAGATCTCTAGACCCGGATTTTGGCGCACAATGACAAAAAAATATAAACCTAAAAAATAAGACTTTAATTAGAATTAATATAAAGTGCTGTAACTCATACGGCCGAGTGATGATCGCGTTGTTAAATTTAGCAATGGACTTAGCAGTTTAGAATGTTTAACAAAACGTCATTGTCATTGTTATTCAATGATTTTAGTAGGCAACCTGTTAAAAGCTGACATTTTGTTAAACATTCTAGACCGTTGTTAACTTTTAACAATTTGCTAAGTTGACAACGGTTTAGAATGTTTAACAAAATGTCAGATTTTGACAGGTTGCCTACTAAAATCATTGAATAACACTGACAATGACTTTTGTTAAACATTCTAAACTGCTAAGTCCATTGCTAAATTTAACAACGCGATCATCACTCAGCCGTTAGCAAAATTAGTTTTTGGTAAATATTCTTTAAACTTAAATATGTTATTTTTGAGATGAACATGAAACCACCCTTAAATGAAACATTTTTTCGAACTGTGTTCCAAAACTTGCGATGCTAGTTCTTCATAAAAGGTTTTTACAAAATCTTAAGATAACCTCAAGTAACCTATTAATGGGACATCTTATTGTAATTTTACAGAAAGTTTTACAAGTACCGTTTAATAATTTCTCTGCTTGCGAAAAATCACATGTTAGGTGTATTTCCTTATTCAAGTATTTTAATGGGCAGATGTTTTAAGATTCTTCATCTTTATTTCGGAAAATCAATGCAATGCTTATAAGGAATCTTATGTAAAAATTTGAATATTTAGATAAAGGATTTAAAATGGATTTTGGCATGTATAACCTATTTGTCTTAGATTTAGGATATAATGGTTTTAGAGGGTGCTAGGTCGAAATTTGAAAATTAATAATATAAAAGGCCGAGTGTAAACTTTAATTGTCATTTGTATTGATAAAGGTACAGTAGTAACAAATTATGTCTGCATAATTTATGTATATAATGTATGATCTAATTATTGAAAGTCAACAGTATAGTTGGATCAATATAAGAATGAAAATTCGGTTCTCTTTGAATGGAAAAAAAACATAAAGAGTGACCGAAAAGGTTTGAATTCCTTTTAATACTGATCCAGCTAAAACTGTTTTTCTTTTTCGTAAAGTAGTGATTGTTGGTTAAACGCCTGTCTATGCCTCTGTTAAAATAGTCTATGCATTTTGTCCGCAACTGTACAGAACCTTCTTTTATTGGTGCATTAGCGTGGTATTGTGAGATATTGCAGTTAAGTTAAAATTTTTATCAATTTTACTTTATAACAGAGGCAAACAAGGAGGTCTACACAATGGCGCCCAAAGTGTATTTTCTTATCAGAACTAAATGTTTTCTCTTGTCGTCAGCAAGCAAAATTACGTGTTATATTTTATCGTCAAAAGTAAATATCTTGACAAAAATGGGGCTGTTTAATTTGGGTCTGCTAGATGTTTTGTCAGAAACAAACAATGAAATATTTACAATGTTTAAGTGTTGCCACATGCGTTTTTTTAGTTTATTATGCCTTAAATAGGTTTGTCTTGCAAATGGTAATTTAAGAAAAACCCGATGATTCTATCTATAGGTAATTCTATCGACTTTCGCAACTTCAGCTCGACTATTAGAATAAGAGCAAAAGAAATAGATAGAGAAGTGGGGATAACCAAGAAGTGTTAGGTCCAATAAAAAAATATATAAAATATCAATATGTGTCACAACTAATCTCTGGTGCCAAAGGTTCCCCATAATCGTTTAACATGTAAAAGAATTCGTCTTTAAAAATGGCAAATTTTAGAAGCCTAAAACTAAATAAAGTTTTAAAATAAATATGATTTCGGACAATTTTTGGCCAGCAGAAACAACCTTTGGAAAAAAAATAAAAATTATTAAGAGTATAATTGCCTGCAAATTGTTTAGCAAAAAGTACTGCGCCTTCTTTAGAGTTGGAATTACTTTTATCTACGAAGATAAGGAGTAGACATAAAATTGGTACATAATTTCTAGCTAATGTTTTAGGCAAAGGATCAAAAAGATTTGTTGCTATTCGAGTAAGACAGGACTTAACTTTTATGCAGATATTAAGGCAATTTTTGTTCTCTAAGATAGTTTAATAATTGTATTGGTTTCTTGCTTCGTAACTGGCTTTTTGATTTCTTAAACTAGAACTTTGTAGAAACTTTTTTTTTGACTTAGGTATTTTTAAAAGCCTAACTTAATTACAATATTTGGTAAAGGTGGGATAGGACTCTATATTATATTTTGACTTTCCTTGCTTTGAGGGAAGTATTGTAATAATTGTACAAATATTGCCCCTGAAGGTGTGTGGTAAGGGAGATTTTTACGTTGAGGGGTCTTTAAATAACGAAAACCGTGTTCTTCCAGTGCCAGACCCTTTTAAATTTGATATAAGCAACCTGATTTTAGGAAAGATAGTAACGGGGGTCAAGATTGATATTTTATGTGCTAATATAAAAAGCTTTTGAGTTTATTATACAGGTGGATTCCAAAAATGTGTGCTACTGAATCCTTGGCCAAAAATAAGACAAAAATGTTATAAAAACATAGCCTAAAAATGCCTCATTTTTAAGATACATGTTGTAAAAGAAAAATTTTGAGAATTGAGACTTTTCCCATATTTTTTATTTAAATAAAACTTGATACAGTTAAATTTTTCTAAATAAACCTTTTGGTAATGACCTTTTATTACTATTACCAGGGAGAATAAAATGCTTTGGGGTAGCTATTTACATATATTATGCCATTACCTATGAACCAATGGCGTAACTCCGGGCAATTTTACTTATTTTGTTACCGTTATTAAATAATAATTTTGGTTCATGATATTAACTTTTGCTTTTTCTTTGTAAAAAAGTATTTTTGAATTAACTCGATAAGCTCAACGGCTTTCAAGAGATTCTAGTTTTAAATTTGCATGGTACTAAACAAGTAACAAGACAATAGAAACTTTTCCAAAAATATTCAAAGTGTCTACTCCTTGCTCGAATTCATCTATTTAGTCTTCATTTCGTTGATTTGTTGTTTAAATTAGAATTGTCAATAATTTTAAATATTACCCTTCTCGTATTCCGCAAGTTTAAAATTAGAATATCTCGAATGCCGTGTAGTTCATCGAGTTAATTCAAGAATACCATTTTATGTAAAACTAAGCCGAAAATAAGTAACATATACCAAATTATCAGTATTATCAATACCAAAAAGGTCTGAGGAAATAATGGTAAATATATATATATATATATATATATAATATATATATATATATATATATATATATATATATATATATATATATATATATATATATATATATATATATATATATATATATATATATAATATATATATATATATATATATATATATAATAATATATAATATCTGATAATATCCACCAGTCTATAAAAATATTTTTATATTTTAGTCAATGTTCTGCCTGTTCTTTCATTTAAATAGAAAAATCGGATTCTATTTTTTTTTCTTTCATACCCTGTAATTTAAAAATGGGGCCATGCTGGAGTTTTCTTTATTATTATATTTTTGTTTTATTCCTGGCCAAGGAATCTCTCATTATGCGATAGCATATGTTTTTTAAATGACCCTGCAGAGTTTGCGTTTTTATAAATTACAAACCTAGTCTTGCTTTCAGGCAATCTCTATTGGTATTAAAAAAAAAGTTTATAGTAAGACCGACTATTTTTCCGGTGTACAATCGTACAGTTAATTTGCCATATTTTATTTTTCCTCTCCAACATTTGGCTTAATACAACGCTCCGTTAGTTCATTTAAGAGTGTTTTTAAAATTAAAGAAAAATTGCCCTTTTTGCAAGAAAACGGTGCGAAAAAATTAATAATGCAATGTTCTTGATTGTGTTCCTCGCTATTCGCAGTCGTCTCATTTATATTTCAGTGTGGACAAAATTTATTAAAGACGAACGGCAGGGAAAACACGGTTAAGTGAAAAGTTCTTGGCCCTAACTTTATTTCTTTCACGAGTGTTTTTAAAAGTTATAGCATGGACTTTATTTTTATTTATTCCCAAGTTACAAGATGTATTGTTTATACTACCATAAACTATTAATTATTTATAAGAAGTTAATTGGTTTTGTCCTAAGGCGACATGAAACAAGGTCCTTCAGCCTATATTATTTACAATTCAATTAACTTTTTCCACAACTATTACCGCTAACATACAACTATAAACATAATGTTGACAAAAAACAATAACAATATTCTACAAGAATCTGAATATTTAAAAACAGGGCAAAATTTAAACTAAACTAAAGAAAAAGAAAAGAGTAACAAACAACAAACCCCCATTGTAGATATGTACATATCTTATAATGTAAACATGTAGGAAACAATAGCTTTTTTCCTGTTTTTTTGAAAAATTATCAAGTCAGAAAAATTAACAGTCCAGTATGACGGCGTTTACATCACTTTCTAAACTTTAAAAGATTTTTATTTTTTGCATTTTGGATTTTTAACCTATAAATTTAAGCTGACCTAGGTACCAAAAATCAGCAGTATATAATAATTTATTAAGTCCAAATTTTAAAATTTTCTTTTCTTCCAAAATACTGTACGTAAACATTTAATTTTGTAAAATTAATTTCCCTTATCAACATAGAACCCCATGTTTTAATGAACCCGTCACTTAAAAACAACCACTTAGTCAACTCCTAACTTAATTTCCTCCATCAATTAAGGAGGGAAATTTCCCAAAAAGACGCGCTAAATATTAAAATCACATCTCCGGCACTTACAAGTGTCTAGCACTTATAAATTGGCTCCCAATTTTCATATTTGAATATGTATATTCCGTCTTTGAAAATACCGCAAGCTTCAAAAACAACTACGTTCTTGAATTAATCAGTATTTTTTTACATATTGTGGCCCAGAATTCAACTTTGATATTTTAGAAATGATAGGTAACTCTTAGAATTATTTTAATTGCAAGCTTAGAAATTCGATTACTTGTTAATTAAGAATTTGGCAACTTATAATTAAGATGCTTGTGCCTGCAAAGCTCTACCGGGTAACAACGAAATCACTACCAAGCCATTTTTGCATGAATCCTAATATGCAGGGTGTGCGGGAAAATGTGGGAAATCTCCCGGATATGAAAGAAACACATGAAAAGAATACTACAAGTCCATTTAAACCGAGATATTGCCTCCGACGAAAAATAGAAGGTGGAGTCATAAGTGTCTCAGCTAGTCCGCCCCTTTAGCTGTAGGTAATTCATCATACTTCCGTTGATAGTAATTTTAGGAGTCTTGCTTGACTATTTATCTTATCAAGATAAAATTGGAATATACCTGATGGTTCAATAATTATCTTTAAAAAACTTGATTCCAATAAAGCTCTTTTTTGAGCGAATATCCCCGAAGAGGAGGTTTTTATGAAAAATATTTTTATATGAACTTGTAGTATTTTTTTACGTATTTTTCAAATCAGGAAGATTTCCCACATTGTCCCGGACAATTTAAAATGATATATTCTGTAAAAAGGCTAACTACTTAAGGGTTCATATTAAAAAAATTGTTAGGAGAGTGGCGACTTACGCGAGGCAAGAGCAGCGAAAGAGCAATTTTCCCTCGAATCCACAGGACAAGACAAGAGGATAGCTTCTCTTGACCCATCTCTTTTCGTGGCAATACTAGTGCTCAAGTGAAGAAGTCAATTTAATAATTTGGAAACTTGATATTACTCACATATTAAAGAATCTTGAAGTACGTTATAAAAGATTCCCACTAAATTTTAGTCCTCTAATTGCCATAGGTCATGAGGAATGACTATTTAAAGGCCTAAAATTCATTATTTTTAGCCAATTTTCGAAAATTTGATTCTCAAAAACTTTAAGCCGGAATTGAATTATTTATACTAGGTTTTATTTATTACATCCTCTAGTATGTATTAAAAATATTTTGGTCCCCTAAACCATTAAACTTTTATTTAGAGCGTAGTTAAAAAAAAATCAAAAATTCAGTAAAATGTCCATTTAAATGGCCGCCAAAAATTTAATTTTACACCGATCTACCTTGTTATACCTCATTTGGTGTCACGACAATACGTTGCGGCAAATTCGACGCGTGACAACTAGACGCGGTCAATTCGACGTACGACAATTCGTCGCATGCGACAATCCGTCGCATCGCAATTCGACGCAGCAGAATTCGACGCTGACAATGAGAAACATCATTGTGATATTCAGAAATATCGTTGTAAAATTTGCGCCCCAAGATCGGAAACACCCTGTATAGTATTCAGCAATATCTATCAACGGCTAAAAATAATATACAGAATGTTCCATTTCAAAAAATAAACGATATTACGAAAAGATAAAGATACCTAAAAGAAGATTAGTGCAATTACAATATTTATAGAAAATATCAAATTAATCACTTCTATGTGGGAATAATTTACACAAATTCAAAAGCCCTAAGTTCTAGTCGGTCATGGTTAGTTCTGGTAAGCAAAGCAGCTTTTTATTTTCCCCAATTATATATCAGACGTAAAATTGCAGAGGCGTATTAGAAAAGACCCATGATTTGCTTTTTTTACATTAAATGCATTATTTAGAAAAAGTCTACTTTTTAAATAACGTGCCGACCAATTGTGTCTGCGTCGAATTCTAAATGCGTCGTATTTGACCGCGTCAAATTGTCGCGCGACCAATTGTCCGCGTCAAATTGTTGTAGATCCACCTCATTTTTACTTTGATTATGCTCTTCAAGCAAGTAACTCAAAAAAAAATTATTTGCCTGCAATAATCGGTAATATTGCGTTTTGAAGTTTGTAATTTTGAAAAAATCGCAAACTTTGACCCTCCAGTACAAACTTTTATCAACTCTATCAACTGAGAATCGCACAAAAATTTGAGAAGACGCAGTGTTCTATATCTTTAAAAGGGATTTTCTGGGCTCGAATTTCTACACTTGTTTATAAAAGTTGAAAAATGAAATTTTTTTAACTGTTTAATCCGTTATAAATATCTTAAAAATGGTTGTGACATTTAACCTTGAATATCTTTTCCAGGTACAGGATCGATGGAGACTACTTAGATTTTACATATAATAGTGCTCCGCATTTTTCAGAAAAATGGTAAGTCAAGAAATTTGCCTATACAATATAGGTTATATTATATATATATATATATATATATATATATATATATATATATATATATATATATATATATATATATATATATATATATATATAGTATGTCCGCGGATGCGGTTAACGAGAGGACAAATGGACCAAAAATTGAAAGATACGAAAAAAAGTCATTTATGATAAAAAAATTCTGCTTGTCAAAAAAATATCAACTACAATGAGAAAATAGATTGTTAACATACAGGGCGTCTCAAGTATTGTATATTTTTTTTATTATTATTTAGTAATGTAAAGGTATTATTCAAGTAAAAGTAGTAAAATGCGTACTTGCAAAAATGTTGATTTTCTTTAATTTTTTCTAAATTTAAATTTTCTTCAGTAGGTTCGGAATCAGGTTAAGAAGTAAATTTGGAGCAAGTTTTTTATGTGTATTTTACGTTAAAAGGCCAAAAAATTACTGTTTGCTTTTGTTCGATTTAATGTTTTTGCATTTTTGATACGCCCTGTATGATGAAAATCTATTTTGTTATTGTAGTTTACATTTTTTCGACAAGCAGAATTTTTTTATCAAGAATGACTTTTTTCGTATTTTTCAATTTTTGGTCCTCTTGTTAACCGCATTATATATATATATATATATATATATATATATATATATATATATATATATATATATATATATATATATATATATATATATATATATATATATATTATATATATACTATATATATATATATATATATATATATATATATATATATATATATATATATATATATATATATATATATATATATATATATATAATATATATATTTTTAACCAAAATAGATTAAAATAATAACGTTTTAATAAAATTAAATGAAAATTACCCCATTATGATGGCAAAATAAAATTGTAATGCATTAATGAAATTATTATAACCGCATTAACATTTTGGGGTTTAATCATACTAAAATTGTTATTTGATATTTTGATGGTGCGTATGAATATAACATTAGCGTTTAATTTAGGTAATCAATAATTTTGTTGTTCGATTGAAAGAGCAAAGTGGTTGGTCTAGACTGGGAGAAAATTTTTACAATATTTTAGTGCTGTTAAGACTCTTGGGACTTTTTTTATTATTTTGGTTTAAAATATATTTTATAGTTTTATTCAAAAAAATGGTAAAACACTATCATTTCTAAATTTCTAAAAATGTATTTTTAATCTTTGTACTTGCTTTTATTAAACTTACTGCCATTTAAAAACTTGACGTTTCGTTCGCGTTGTCGTTTCGTGCAGTTAACGCTGCCGCCGCCGCAGTCCGTAAATTGTTCAATACGGCAACTGAACAAAAAGCCAACTGCGGAGACCGAGTTATAAATGGTTACATTAAAAGCCATAAGTTTAACTTGCGAACGGGAATTCCTGCAGAGCGGGAACGGAACGGCAAGTTTATAAATTGACTTTTAAAGATATACTAGGTAACAAAGAAATGACTACCAAGCCTTTAAGTTCCTTGATAAAAACATAACGCTTTTAAATTTTAGGAGTTTGTGTCATCAGATACCGATTTTGGATACAATACCATCTGCATGTTATGTCCGCTTTAAGCGGAAGTGGCGTAAATTTTGATACTTTAAATAAAACACCTTATATGTTTTTTCAAGATTTTTAAAACCATTTTTAATAAAAAACTTGTATTATATCATATACCTATCTTGGTTGGTTTAAAAGAAAATTGCAATTAAAAATATCCAAACGACCACACATTATGCGGTTATATATGGGACAACAAAAAAATATGTTCCAAAAATATGCTTTATTTAAATCTAATGTTCAATACACGCTGTGCCATTAATATTTTGGAAATAACGTTATCAGAAACGGCAATATTCAGCACTTCCGGTAAAACCGGAAGTGTTTTATTATGATCTCAGTAAATAGAGCCTTAAAGAAAAGTTAAAATAGACATATTAAATTAAAGCCTGAACTATCCAAAGAAAGTTTTTATTATGCTATAGTGTAGTTTATAGTGTTTATTTCAGCAATACAATGCAAGAAATAGGAAGGCATGAAAAAATTCGTCATCTTAGTGTTTTTGATTAATTATTATTCGGATTACAACAGGATTCTTATGGTAGTGATCTGATGTCATGCATACTTTAATAAAGCCTTGACCACTGATCATACTGATACTATCTTAGACAGGGAGCACTAAAATATCGTTTTGGCAGCTATTTCAAGTTAGTGGATTAAAGGTTATACCGTTAGTTAATATAGTTATTGGATATGGATTTATGTTACCTCTCTTTGTTACCAGATTTTTATAAGATACATCTTTTGCACTTTTTGAAGTATTCCTATGACACAGCAGTTGACTTCCAGCCACCCAGTCTTTTTATATTTAATATCTTTTCCAGATTCGACCTAAAAAAGTTGCTAAAAAAGGCAAGAAACTATGATACGTATAAAATTCAGGCTCTAGAAATCGTAGATAGACCTTAAATTCAGAAGCATCTTTTGAAAAATATAATATCGAAATTTTATGTTGGACGCTACACTGTTTAGTTTTGTTTTAAATACAAAAAAAACGACAAATGTACCTGCATTTCCTTTTTTAGATATAGTAAACGTACGATATAGTACTATTTTTTTTAGTTAATTATAGTAAAGTCTATTCTACGTAAGTACCTGCAAGTCCCAATATAGTGCTACATTTATCATCATTATATATATCCTCTGACGCTCAATCAATTATGAGACACTGGCTTTTGTGTAAATATTTTAATTTATTTGGGCGAAAAATTTAAAAAATTAAGATTCCATTCCCGTATAAATGTTTTTTTCGGCGATCGTTTATTTACGAGTATTATTATCGTGCACAAAATCATCCATTACTTGCCCTGATTATTGCATGATTTTTTTACTAATAAACAAAAATTTTTACAAAATATTGTTTTGTTTGGAACTGTTCTTAATATAACCTTCTCATTAAAATATTAACATCAAGATATTTTTCAGGTTTGTTGCCTAAAACCGAAATAGAACTCGAAAAAAATTAACCGCAAAATGATTGCTAAAAAATATTTTAACTAACTCGGGCATTCTTTTTGCCGAATAATGAACTCATTAACTTTTGGCCTAAAAATTATTAATTGCCCTTATGAATAGCTAAACATGGAATTTAGCAAAAAGGATGTGTAATAGCTTTTTACATTACAAGTGCCTTTATCAAGTTAGTAGTTGCCGCAGTACGTGCCACGAAATCATTATTGCCAGAAAAGTGGCGACCAAAATATGAGAAAATATACAACCAGTTTTTGACATGGTGTGAAGGTGTGATGGCAAAAAAAAAGTAAAAAATTAATGCAATGAATAAGTAATTTTAGCATATTTTGAAAATATTTCTTGGAAGTACAGCGTATCATGTCTCTATGGACCTTTTATTTCATGTTGCGAATCACAAGTTCTTTGAAGAAAAACGTCAATATAAGTTAATACGTCCAATCATTGCTTTTCTCAAGAGGAGGTCTGATTCCTACCCACCCCTTTAATCAAGGTTTTTCACAATAAATGTGTTACTAACATAAATAATAATTAGTGGTAAAAATTTGTATTAAAAATTAATATATTTTTAAATATTTGTCGTTTTTTATTATTACAAATAGTTGTGTTATAGATTTATAATACCACTGGTTGTGTAATAAGTCTCATAATGTACGACTAATACAAAAAAATAGTTATAATAAACCGTCATAACTGAACAATTGTACTTAGATAAATATATTATTGTTTCGTACTTTTCCCCTCCGTTATAACCATATCAAAACAAACTTGTTGAATGTTTTCTTGAAGTTTTATTTATTATATGCTTCACTATCTTAGCCCTCAGTTCTTTTTTAAATCCTATAAATTAATTTTCGAATTAGGCGAAGCGTCTGAATCCAATATGGAAAGGATGGGTACCAATTAAATCATAACCCAAATTATTTATTACTATAATGGGTGTTTCACTAAGCCGTTAAAATGTTTAAACTTATAATTAAATGTAAATGTAAATAATAAAAAAAACGTTAACGAATGAGTTAGTGTAGCATGGGAGAAGCGCCAATTAAAAAATGATTTATTATTTAAGACTATTAACATTGTAACCATATGTTTGTTTGGAAAATACTTGTTGATATCTTTAGACCTAATTTATAGGTTTTTTTCTTTTTTTTTAAATTAATAACACTTTATCATGAAACACGTTAACAACGGCACTTGTTACGTTGAAACAGCGCGTTTCGTCAGATTATTAAATTTAAGCAACATTAGATTTGGCAAGAGCGGATACAAGGGGGAGGTAACGAGGGTCATGACCCCAAGACAGACAAATATTCCAATTGGGTATTATCTATATATTTTAAACAAAGTAAAATACGCATAAATTCCTAGGGACGAGTCCTCAGGTCAATTTTATAATCTCACAAGTCCGTATAAAAGGGCCAGTACCGAATATTTTAGGTATGAAAACATAGGTAAAACGGAGGAATTTAAAGGGACTGCAAAATGACTCCTGACGTCACATCGCATATAAATATGGTTTACATATCGATTTTGTCTGTTTCCAGTTGTGCTGCGGTAAATCTCGACATAACTAGTATTTTGTTTTATTTTGCGTGGCTAAATAAAGTGTTTTTCATTCATTATGACTAACGAAGGATTTGCTAAGGCTTCCACAAACAATTTACCCTCTGTGGTTATGTTTATGGTAATGAATTATATTAAAAATCACGAAAAAAATTAAAGGTGCAAAGGCAGCATTGTAAGTATTTGTTTTATGTGTTCAATAAAATAAAACATCTTTTTACAATACTTGATTTTTAAACCAAATTAGAACAAATATACGAAGGATTTGCTAAGGCTTCCACAAACAATTTACCCTCTGTGCATATATTTATAGTGATGAATTATATTTAAAATCACGAAAAGAAATCAAGGGTGCAAAGGGAGCATTGTATTTATTTATTTTATGTGTTCAATAAAATAAAACATCTTTTTACAATACTCGATTTTTAAACCAAATTAAAACAAATATATTCACGTAGGTATTTACGTATTTGGTAATTATAACCTTATTTCTAACTTACATTATAGTTGTCTTCACAACAGAAAAATCCACTTTTTGATTTTGGCATATCACATCTTGCTACTGCAAACCATCGTTTCTTACGCTCATAATCCCCCCGAGTCACACATACAAAAATTTTGTTTGGTGTACTCTCAGATGTGCTCGTGCAAAGGGACACAAAACACCATTTATTTTATGATTCGTAAATACTACTCATTCAAACATCTGTGAATGTTTCTTGATATTAACAGCAACTTAAATTTTTTTGACTGTAGCCACGTAAATAATGCCGTAATTAAATTAAACCTCGCTTAAAAGGTGACAATGTATTAGAAACACGAATAACGCTTTACTGTTTATATGCGCTGTGACGTCAGACAGCAGTGACCTTCGGAAAGCTTGTTTTGGCGCCAATTCTTGGCGTTTGAATTTTAAAGGGCGGTTTTTGCTTGAAATATGTTTTTTTTAGGTTACTATACGATTTATATGCATATATGCTATCATTGTATAGATTTTCCAAAAAACGTGAATATACCCAATAACGTTAAAATTTGTAAGTAAGCATAGGCGTGCGTATTCACAGAGGATACAAAGTGTGAACCATAAACAGATAACCCTAAAAAAGATTGAAGGTTTGACTTCGAGCCAGTCCTAGTAAGGAAATATTAAATGAGATAGCTCCTATGTTGGTGCAAAGAGAAATTCCTCTAGATCCAGAAGATCAATTCGTAAGTCAAATAGACATGTGGAATTAGTTTGTAATAAATGTAATTTGTCAGTTAATTAATATTGTAGCTGTGAAAACATTTCGTTAAAAGATATTATTTTAAATAAGCAATTTATTTTATTGTAAATAAATTTAACTTTACTTTAAATATATAAAATAATTACTTTATCCCTACTTTTACATTTATGACCCCTTCAGAAAAAAGTTTCTATGCCCGTCCCTGAGATTTCGTTACAACGTATCTCTTTAACATAATAAATTTTAGATCCTGTCCAAATATCATTACCTAGAAGGTGATGGGGGTACACATTTTATAGAAGTAAAAGTTATCTATATCTAGGCGCACGGTAGTGAGCCAGGCCTGACTCACGCAGAGTGTATATTACACGGAAGGTTTCAGCTGATTTTCACCTATTATACCTTCGGTATCGTTCCACATGATAGTATGAGATTTGGTATGCAAATTCACATAAATATTCTAATTACCTGTAAAAAAAAACTAAGAAAGTTTTGTTTAATTATTGGCACTTCCCAAGGAAGTTTCTACTCCCTTGGGAAGTGCCAGTGAAATCTGATATGTAAGTAGTTTCTGAGGTTATGATTGCCTTAGAATTTAAAACGGTGTTACCGCGAGATAGAATGAGATAGGAAAAGCCATTCTCTCGTCTCATGTACTCGGCATAAATGCCCTCCTCCTGTCGAGTGATCACTCTCGCTCTCGTCCTGTCTCGTCTCGTTTCTCTCGTAATAACAATATAATTTATGTTAATAAATACATCGGCGTAGTTCTTAAAAGCAAAATTTAATATCTCTATCATAAATTTTAGGAAATGTACACAATGGTTTGTAAATTTAAAAAGCACAGACACAAAACAAGCACCATTCACTTTTAAACTTTATTTTGTATCTAACTCTTTTTGATAACCTTGTAAAATAAGCTATTTTAATAAATATTGAAATAAGTATTTTTAATAGTGCTTTTTTGTGAAAATGAGAAGAAAAATTACAACGGCCATGTTGTCTCGGACACCTTGAACGGTTGTGCTGTCGTTTCGTTTATCAATATCATTTTGTAATCGAAGGTTTGTTTATAGCTTTTTATTAAAACAGTTATTTGCATTTACTCAAAAAAAAGTTCCTAGCAAGACTTTGTTTTAATTTGTAATTATGAACGGGTATTTTTTTGCTGCTAACAAATAAAAAAATAGACGATTAAAAAACATCAGAGTTTTTCATGCAACATGGATTTTTTTAAGTGTTTGTTAATACACGACTCCTTGATTGTCATAAAATTTTTATAATAAAAGTTTAAAGGGCACAAATGAATAAAATTACATGCGCAATTTTATGTTTTTTTACTACATGTTCTTGACTCATCATAGAAAAAGTACTCGTACAATTATAGAACAGGCACAACTTTACACTTACCAATTTTTGTATGTAATCTAATTTTTCTTGGATGTCCCCAAAACAGAAACCTATGTTCTCACAGTGATTTTTATTCGATTTTCGTTAATTCACTGAAGTTGATCAACTAAAATCGAACTGTGAGAATGCGGCTGTAAGGAAAAATAGGGTAAAAATATACCACGGTACCTTTGGCTCTATTATAAACCTTTGTGGACTGTCCTAAAAATTATAAAGAAAGTTGTAATACTCCAGTTTTAAAGGAATGTTTTAAAACCGCCTCAATCACATTAAAATTTTTAAAAGTCGTTTATATTCAGAAACAATTAAAAATCTCAAAATACGGCTTTTATAGGCATACCAGCAATCTGTGTTAAAAACTTTTAAGTATAAAGACCACAGCTGTACAGTTTTATTAGAGCTTATTTCTACGATATAAATGGATAATTTATTAGGGATTTACGTGACAGATTATTAAATCCAAACGCGCGTTTTACCATAATCTGAGGATTTATATCAAACCACATTATGTTCTTATTGATTTGACTGGTATGGCCGGCATTATTCTCATCCCAACTTTTACAACCCCAATACAACCTACTGGGTGAGCAAAGTTAGTAGAAGGAGTAAAACTAAATTTTAGGTATTTAACGAATAAAGATAATTAATAAAATTTTGGAGATCATATATGTTTTAGTATTTCTCGGGATGTTTTTTGGTTTTAGTCAACCAACTTGACAAATGTTTTAATGGTTGTTATTAAAATAATAAGGTTATGAATAGATACCATGTTTGTTTTGCGTATGTTTAGTTGCCTATATTATAATCGTTAATAATGGAAAATCATGCAATGATTAGGGCTAACAATAAATATTTTTGCATATGTGAATAATACTTGTAAATAAACAAACTTCAAAAAAAACGTTTTAAACATATTTACCATGTCTTAAATTCTTAAATAAGATCCAATATAAGAAGGTAGTTAAAATAAAAATAATTTAATAATATAGCAGAAAAAAATTACATATTGCAATATTTTGTACGGTTATTTAAAAAAAAAACAAATACAATTTTTCGTCCTTGTTCCATTCCTCGCGAAAAATATGATAATACATATGTATATAAACAAAACTTATAAATAAACATTTTAACATTATTCTTTTTATTCAGTCTGCAGTGCTCTTTAATTTAAACCGCAAGGAGCTTCTCTTTTTTTGTCTATTTTAATACAGAAACGTTATTTTAGGATTTTTTTTCTGATGTTGCTTACTTTTGGCTTGCATATTTTTTTAATAAGAATTTAATTAACTTTAAAGGCACGCTTACTTCTGTCTTATAACCTCTATTATCATTTTAAAATAGCTCGATTAAGCCGGTAAAGTAATACCTTTATTTGAAATTAAACTTCTCGTCCTTTCTATTATTTTATCTACTCCATAATCATTAGGTTATATAGTATAGTAAAACCTTTTAGGATTTTAAGTTATTTATGGATTTATCTAGAAAAGTAGTGATTTTGTAAATGGTTACCCTTTAACAAAACTAAATGTTTCGATAAGTAATTTTAAAACATTTAGACCTAAAATGTTAAATGGACTTTTTGTAATTTAATTTGAGTTGCAAGTCTCCCATCTCGGCCCGAGGGATCAAGTTTGACGCCATAATTTTGCCCAATTCGGCATTTAATTAAATAAATTACTAAAATATGCTACATGAAATATGTTCCAGTGTATATAGTTCGTTAATATTTTGTTGGAAAGCACACCAATGAATTTGGCTTACCAAAACCTGCATTTTTTATTAATTAACTTATTTTGGCCAAAAAAATGATTTTTATCGTTTTTTCCACCGACTCTTTAGGTGGTATCCGTAAAAATTTAGACAACTAAAATTGCTGTTTTAAGTTTAATTATGCCGTATTTTAAAAACAATGAATTTGACTTAATAGCAAATCCGTTTTGCCTTAAGACCGTTTTCTTATGTACTTATTTTAAACAGCATATTTGAAAAAAAGCAATTTGACTTTAATGTAAATCTTTAAATTTTTATTGGAGACGTTTTACATATCTTTTAAAGCATTGATCAGCAATATGACAGATCAACTTTTGGACGCCCTTTGTGCAAATACATATCTTTTAAATTTGATGACCATCTGCCACTCTGGGTATCATGTGGGTGCATATATTGCAGTTTTTATGTATAAATCCACCCTTTGTATTTGATATAATAAATAAATCTCTTTTTAATGATTCTGGCACATCTGTGGCTATAAAACTATAAATCAGTTTCTGCGGATCATCTGAAATAAATACGAGCCTAAAAAATAAAAATAAAAAAGGGACACACCTAAAATTTTCTTGTTTTTTGTCGTATAAAATAGTTTATTTTGGTTACGGATGGAATTCTATAATTAATTTTATTATAATTTTAACATAAAATTAACCTAAAATTATAAATGTAATACTGTGTAAGATAGAGTAATCTGATCTTTTTTAGTTCCCTTATTAAATTTGAAGATACAAATACTTACCGCTATACTCATTTAATTCTGAAAGTTAAGACCATTTTTACTTTTCTTTTTTTTAGACATATAAATAATGTAACACATAGTAGCCTGTTCAATAAGTTTTGTTATTTGATAGAAAAACCACAATTTTATGATTTAACATACCTTTTGCCAGGTCAAGTTTTGGCCTGACGCACAAAGTACGAAACGTTACAGCGTATTTCCTCCTCCTCCCTCTATCAGAACTTCGTAATCCTTCCACATAAAGGTATGATATTTTGTAAATTTACATCAGTATTTTATAAACCTATGAAAAAAAAAATGAGAAGTTTACGTTTAGTGGTTTCTAAGACATTTACTTTTAAAAATCGTCAGTTTTACTACTGACTCATTGACTGACTCACTCACTCACTTACTCATTTACTCATCAAAATTATGGGGCACTTTCCGAGGAGTAGAAACTTAAAACCTTGTATGTAAGTAGGTTTTAGAACACACGTAAAAAAAAATCTAAAAATTGCACATTTTTACTCGGAACGAACTTAAACAGGGGGGTTAATATCGTATATTTAGGGGAATTTTAGTAGTCTGCAATCTAATTAAACCTGAGTTTCTAAGGTCAAAATTATCTTAGAATTTAAAATTCAAGCGGGCTTTTATTTAATTGGTACATTTTACCTGTCAGACCACAATCAGACGCAAATTAAAAGACATTAAAATGAGCAATTTTCGTATTTCATATTTAGTCCAAAGGTTGGGGTCTACCTACAGAACAAGGCATACTGAAAAAAGGTATGAGTTCCACCACATTTTTATCCATTTACTGGAAGGAAAATTGCCAAATACTTGTAAAAAAGAAGTTATTAAAAATCTGTCGTTTAGTCATCTAAAATTTCCAATTCTGAAAATTAGGTTAGGTTAGGTTTAAAGTGAGTGGACTTTTTACGCCCTCCACTGCGACCGCTCGGTCTGTTGTGGCTCACACCTATTTATATTTCTTCCAATAGGATCAGACTTGTAATAAATCCGATATCAATGGATCATGGGAGAGAGCTCTTTTAAGTCCCTTTACTCGTGCCGCTACTGGACACGAGCACAATATGTGTTCTTTTGTCCCTGTCTCCTGGAAAGTATGACAAGCAGACGATTAGATCCGTCATGCCCTCCCTTCGGTATAGTGACGTGGGTAGCTACCAGGTCCTTGTTACAGAAACCAGATGTACCTCCGGTCTTTTTCTATTAAAACGGTTTTATTTATTTCTGTTTAAAGCCAGGGAATCCTTTTCCTTATGAAAGCGTCCGCCTTCTGGGAGATCCCTGGATTTGGGGATTCCTTCCGTTTCGTCGGCGCACCCTTGTCTGCTTGTGACCTTTGTCACTTTTTTCCTATGAAAGCGGTTCTGTCCGCTTTTGGAGCTCGGGAAGTAATAGTTCACCACGGCAGAGCTTTGCATTGCCGCAGTAAGGCTAGATACTCTGAGAGGTCGCCCTGTATCTCAGAGACACCGTTGGAGACACCTATTTGAGGCACAGGATGTCATTCACTCATCAGCACGGTATGCTAACATTTTGAGTTAAGCCTTGTGTTCGTCTTCTTCTAGCTTCGGATTCCGTCCATACGCTAGTGGCTGGAGTTGCCGATAACCGGCAACTCCAGCGCATGTTACAAAAGATCCTACTGGGCCCAACCACGACATCGACATGCGAACACAGCGGTGGGTCGCCACAATTGTATTTTACTCTTTTTTAATTTGGCAGGTTTTTACTTTGTATTAATAAAAGAACATTTATTAATACAGACAGATCAGTAAAGAACTTGCCAAGTCCCAAATTGTTTACAGAACTTACTAATTTTAGATCTCAGTACCTACTCACATTCTGAGGTCGAGATTTTTGGATAGAAACTTGGCCCTTACTTTACATAAGGAATTGTTTGGTGAGATATTATTTTAAATAATCATCTTGAACATCAAGACACTTGTTCTAGTTCCACTTCCAGAAGACTGTCGAAATATGCTTTCATAGCTGATATTACCCCTTGGTTCGATGACAATCTTTTCTCAATTATTTTTTGGGATGCAGGAAAAGCCAGAAGTCAAAGAAAGCTAAATCTAGAAAATAGGGTAAATGTTGCCATTCATATTTTAAGTTAATCCACTGCTTTTCGGGGCTTTGCTTTTTCTATATATCTCTCGGTTAATCGAGCATCTTTCAAAACCATATCCTGTATTTTTGGTACGATTTCTAATGTTAATGCACTTTTTCGACATCGTTCACCTTTGACGTCCTTAAGACCTATACGACCACCTTTCAATTTACCCACTTATCATTCTACTTTTCTAACTATTGAAGTCGAAGAGTCTTTGTAACTTTTTTTGGTGCACCAGCTTTCTTTTATTGCTGCATGATATTCTTTTTTTCAAAAATACCTACTGTGGCACGAATGATTTGACAGATCTACATGAAACTTCACACATGTTCATAAAAAAGTACTGCCACTTTTGAAAAAATAAAACGACGAATCTAACAGCTCTATCTTTTATCGAACGACAAAAGTTACTAAAAAACAAGTTATATTAAATGCGAAAAGTTTTCACCTAATCATTTTTTTGACATTTTTGGGTCCCTACGTTGCAAAACACATGTTTTAAAAAATATTATATATAGGTATAAAAAAAAACATATTAATGTAGTTGATTTTTTTCGGATATGCAGTTCCGACATTTTTTTGCATCCTTAACTGATACACTTTTGCAGAGAGAAACAATAAATTTACCAAAAAAAGTCATGTCTTATTTCAACTGTTACTTGTCACATTAATGACAAATTTCCAAGTTTAAAATTTCGCATTGCTAAAAAAAATTAACTGCGTGCGTCAAAAGTAAAAATGCCGAAAAAAATAGGAAATAAGCGACTAAACGAGCAAAGCCAGCTCATTATTCTAAATTTATTGCCTTTTTTTAAGCTAGAGAAGCAACAAGAAGCTGCAGGAATTGCCTTGAACTTTCAAAATATGGTGAAAAGGACAGCTGCCGCAACGAAAGTGAGTACAAGAGCAATATTTAATTTAAAAAAGTATGGACTAAAAATCGGACAAAAGTTTTAAGGAAGTATCATCAACAAGAAATACAGTTTCAAGGCAATTCCTGCAGCTTCTTGTTGTTTCTTTAGCTCAATAAACGCCAATAAATTTGGAATGATGAGCTGTTTGCATTTAAAAGAATTGTTAAAAAAGCATTCTTTGTACACTTTTTTTATAAATAAATCAGATTTTATATTGTTAAAAAACCTTTTAGTTTTTCTTAAAAGTATGGAAAATAGAGCCTTTACAGTTTATAAAAAAAACAAATTATAAAGAAATATATTTGTAAAAAAATATAAATAAAACATTTATAAAAGCATTTGTCAGATCCATCTCCAACGGGTTCGGAGCGAAAAGTTCTTACGGTGTAAACAAATGCGCAAATTGAATATACAAATCGAACGCACCTTTGGTATGTCAATTGTTAACAGCTAAGAAATACGTTTTTTTTTGGGCTTTTTGACATAACTGCATATCGGAAAAAGTTCAAGTATAGTATGATATGAATAAAATAACCTGTTTCTGCTTGAGTGGTATACCTCTTAAATAAAATAATTAAACACCTTTACTCGCAAGTTTTGCTGATTGAAATACCCTGTATAAGATGGCCTAATTTTGTTGACTTATTAAATATTCTATATTTTACCTATTATTTTAAATGTTAATATATTTACGCCCTAATACTGCTGTCTATACACCGTATAAAAATTAAAAGACCCAATTTACTTGACTTAGTTTACTTATATTTACCCAACAAGTTTTTGTTGTAAAATACCCTGTACGACATGATTAATAAAACAAAAAATAACGAAAGGTGCTCTCAGGAAAAAAAACCTTTATAAAAAACACTTGATCGGGACGTATTATGCTTGTCAAAACACAACTGGAAAAGGCCATGTTTGTCAAAACACTAAGAGAAACTACCATGTTTGTCAAAACACATTGCATTTAAATTTAGGAGCAATGACTTTAATACGAGTAAAGCTAAATATTTAAATCACCGCCCTAAGCACCTTTTCTGACCATGTGGCGGTTTTTGGGCACTTTTATCACATGATTTCTATTAAAATAGTCATAATTTTACATAAAACTGCGTACAGGTTCCTAAAAAATATTCATATTTTTTGAGACACACAATCTCGATAAACTTAAACCTTGAACAGATACATATAATAATATCTGCAGTAAACGTGTACATTTCCAAACGTCATATTTTAAGCCCAAACCGTTATTTCTGAACTTTTCCGGCTTTTTTAGTCGTTACCCAACAATGTTTCACGATTTTCTTATAAATTTAAATTTTCCACCTTTAAACCGTTCCTTAAAAATCTTTTTTTTCCATACCAAAGTCCGTCGTGCAGCCAATCAATGATATAGATCACAATCAAGACGCCCGTGAAAACAAAACACGTTGATGGTTGCTGTGGGAACAGGTAATATTTGGCATTTAGAACAGAAATCGGCGTTCTTTTTTAATAGCGAAAATTCTGGTGACCATGTTATCGTATTTCATGGATTAAGGATTTTAAACTTTGGAAAACTTAATTTAAACGTTTAATTATATTGTTTTGGGTTTTTTATTCATATAGGTCGCGTGATTATAATCCTGTGGACATAATTCAGTGCCGTGTGTGTTTAAGTGTGACTCTAACGTTTTGGAAAGACCAAGTTGATTTTGGTAGGCGGTAAGATAAAGGTTTAATAATAATAAATAAATAATCGAATTATAAGGCAAACTTTAAGATTATTTTAAAAAAGTCTTAATGTTTTACAAATACATTATTTTCTTTTCCAATTCGTTTTTATTTAGTTTGACTAAAAAACCATTTTGATGATTTTTTGCATACGGGGCGATAATCACGAATCTAAAATTTTTTTCGGAAACCTCTGGTTTTTAAGTTATGAGACTTCCAAGTCTGGCTAAATGGCAGAATAGCCTGAGGCCAAAAATTAAAAAAAAAAAAGACTTCCAAGTGGACTAACCTCAAAATTCTCCCTCTTTAAAACTGTTTATCATGAAACATACACTGATTAGGCAGTTATATAGTAAACAAATACACGAAAATTTACAAAAATGTATCTTTTTTTTCGTAAAAATCACCTTAAATGAATCCAGTTTTCTTTCCATTGTAAGTATATGTATAACTGGTTGCCTAATTCATAATTCAGTTCTAAAAAAATAAAAACTGGATTTATTTTAGGTGTTTTTTTTACAAAAAATAACCGATAGAATACTGTAAATTTTAGTGTATTTGTTTTATAAATGCGCCGTCAAACATAATGAAAAAAATCTTAATTTTTTTGATTTTTTATAAGTAAAAATAGGGTGGACCTTACTTTCAGATAATTACTTTTAGTACAGTGAATGGGGAGAAAAAAGGTGTTTGACCTCCGGATTTTTTTGTACAGTTTCAATTTTTATGAAAATTTGGAATTAAGTTGCTTTTACCCTCTAGATCAAAGTTCATATATATGCTTAGGGTGTGCGTTTTATTTTTAGGGGGTAAAAACCACCCCTTATGCTAAAAAATTTAAAAAACCATAGAAATAGACCTTATGTAAATTAAAATCATAGCTAAATGTGTAGAATGAATCTATTTTTATGTTGTGAGTTATATCTAACATTATATTTGTAACGTTTCAACCCTTTAAAATCACCCTTAATAACGAAATTACAAAAAATATTGTTTTTTTTTCATTTTAAAATTATTTAATAACAATTTTATTGTGGAAAAAAATATTTTAACAGTTTACGGTATAATAAATATTTGACTACCATAACTCAACCTTTAAATAACCACCCTTTATGAGATTTAAAAACAATATATTTTTGACAAATTATAACGATTTGATGATACATAATTATAGTTCCGGAAATGAAGCTAAAAAATAATTTTGTCCTGCATCGATTTGCATAAAAATTTGGAATTAGGCGCTTCTAACCCTCTACTTCAAATTTTATTTCATGGTGATGTGCGCTGTTTTTTTTTTAAGGGTGAAAACTACCCCTAATTTTCAAAACTTATAGAATACCATTTTAAACCTTAAGATAAGTAAAAGTTGGTTTGGATTAGTTGATTAATGATTGTTTTATGCTTTGAAATACAATTTTAAAATATTTGAACCCTTAAAAATCAACCCTGAGTCTAAAGTAAAAAAAATATTTACCCAAAAAAAACGATTAATTTATCATCGTGATTTAATTTTAGAATTCTGAATTATGCTTAAAATATGTACTAATTCTATTTCGACCCTTATAAATCAACCCTTATTTAGCTTAATTAAAAAAAAAGATTTATCCCCAAAAAATTAATAGCTTGACAGATTTAATAATTAGAAATATTACTGCCTGAAATACTACCAATTTCAGTCTTTTGCAAATTTTCAATCCTTAAAAACCACCCCTTACAACGTTGTAATTTTTCTAAACCAATATAATAGATACAAATAGGAAAAAAAAGTAGAATACGTAATTCTACTACAAAAATTATACCGGTAAAATTATAAAGTATACCGGTTTTATAGATTATGCTCCGAAATGCGCAATTCGAATTTTTCGAAAAAAAAGTTGACTGGTTTTTTAAACATAGCTTCTTTAGTTTTAATGATAGAAAGTTTTTTAAAAAATAATTTTGTAGGGCTTTTTGAGGGCTACAAGGCTAAGTAAATGATATCCTTTTGAATCCCCTAGTTTTAAAATGGGATGAGTTTAAAGGGCTAGGTGATGCTCGCTTGAAAATAGAAGCTTTAAACGGCCATAGCTGGCCAAATATTTATTGTACAGAAAAATATATGTAATGAAAAGCCTTTGTTATCAAAAAAGCTGTAATTCGGTACTACAGCATTTTTTCGTATCTCCAGTATTGTTGGAGTTATTTTGAAGAAAATGGTTATTTTTACGAAATTTCGGAAAATCGTTTTTCACTTTAAGCCCCAATTTTTCAAAAATAAGGCATTTTAATTTGGTTACACTTTCAGGATGTATTATTAATACATATATAAAAAGAATCGCAGAAGGGTACAGATCAATTTTAATTAAGAGGGAAATAAGGGGGTTATTTTTAATGATCTTTTTCGTAGAAAAAAGTAGGGACCGACCTTATTTTTATCATAACTCGCTTAACTATTATGCTAAAAACTATTTTTTTTTTGTTTTTAAAAGAAAGGTCTTACCTTAATATGTTTTCCTTGAAAAATGCAAACTTTTCCCACTATTTGACTTTAAATCTTTCAAATTTAGCATTTGACGAACAAAAGCTAACCATTAACAAGCCCTAGCTCGGTCTGTATTAGTTGTAGAGAAATTATAATAAAACTTTTTTTTCTAGTTTTTTTATAGGCTACAATTTTGCTCTTCACAATTTTTTTTTGTAAATGCATATTTTTAGAGTTATTCGTAAAAAACCCATTAAAAACGTCGATTTTTTCGTCGAGAATGGCGTCGCCCACAATACTTGATTCCATCCCAAAAATAGCGGTTTGCGTTATTAATGACCCCAATCCCACAGGCAAGCTGGCCCTTTAAAGTTTTGTAGGGACCTGTCATTCTTTTATTGGTATTTTTACGGCTTCTGCTCCAAAGAATTAATATATTTCCTTTTCAAGCAGGTTCCAATAGAACAACACAACACAAAGTGTGTTTGTTTCCTTGTTTTAAGATTATTTAGACTGTGAAACCTGCTGGCTACAGAGCTTTTTCCTTTCTCTCCAAACCTTTAAGACTTTATGTGTCGGGTTAATAAACTGCCTATTACTTCATTTAGGACACTTACGGTACATTAATACTTAAGCTTTGGGCCTTCGTGGACTGTGCCACGATAAAAAAAAATGTTAAGGTCTCCGTTGGTGAGATAATTGTTTATTTCCTGTAATTTTGACGTTTCGATACAATTTATATTTACTTTCCAGTTATTCCAACATATATGTAATGTAATACTTGCGTATATGAAATGGTATGAGTATTTTTTTTTCTTTTTATGTTTTTTTTTTGGGTTCCAAGATGACTAAAACAAACTGCTTAAAAAGAAGATGTTTCTCTGCTTGTGCCAAAACAAACCACATTTAAAAATAAAAATTCAATGTTCAAATATTAAAAACTAGATGAAAAGCCTGTCTCCGCCAGACGAGAGACAATATTAATTAGCCTCTGTCTCCGTAAGTGATTAAACAACGCCACTTTTTTGCTCCTATTTTTGTCCCGGGGTCGAAATTCTAAAAACGGGCTTCGTTAGTTTCTAGCCACTGCTAAAGACTACCACTGTGCCAAATTTCATGATTTTAGCTCAAGCCATAACTTCAGAATCACGTGGACAGACAAGTAAATATATATACCTACCTACATACACGTTCGGGGCTTGAAAAATTTCGAATATGATTTTTGCAATTAAGAAGGAGACGGGGTAGAGCAGAACAAATTTCGCTCCACAAATTCACTTCGAGCGGTACGGGGAATCGGCGTCGCTATCGGTGGAGGTTACCGTGCGTCGTTCTCTGTCTACTTATCTATTAGTGTCTATACATTAAAATTCAATCCGTAACATTCCAACTCGCCAAATTATAAATATATACACATTAAAATTATATATATATATATATATATATATATTATCATCATCATCATCATCATCATCATCATTCACAGCTTTTTCAACCATTTCCAATTAGGTGTAGCCTCCCTTAGTATCCATAACCTGTTTCTTAGCTGGGCCCATTGTTCTCTATTGTTGGCTTGGGCCCAATTTGTTCCTGCAGTTTCATTCAGTCCCATCTCAGGTGTGGTCTTCTTCTAGGTCTTTTAACACCTCGTGGGTACCATGTTGTAATTTTGGTGGTCCATCTATCATCTGTTCTTCTTGCCAGGTGTCCTGCCCACTGCCATTTAAGAGATTTTATTCTGTGGATCACATCTTTACCTGGGTTCTTTGTCGTATCCACTCTATTCTTTTGGGTCTCTTTTCGTTTTCCCAGCATATTGCGTTCCATTGATCGTTGTGCTACCTGGAGTTTTCTTGCAATATCTGTTTTGTGTCCAGGTCTCACATGCATAGGTCATAAAGTATACACTGGTCAAATGTTTCTTTTTTAGGAGAAGTGGCATTCTAGATTTGAATATAACTGAATTTTTCTATCACCCATGCTAACTTGATTCTTCGGTTGATTTCGGTAGTAGGGATCCTGATCTATGTATTAGGTGGCCCAGGTATATGTATTCATCTACTATTTCCAGATTTGTGTTTTTATTAGAATGTCTTGCTCGTCTGCCAGTTCGTTGTCATTATTTTAGTTTTTGCTAATTCATTTTGGACCTCTTCTTTAGCCGCATTCAGTTCATTTATTTTTGTTGTAGTTCTGCAGGGTTTGGAATTAGAACTATGTCGTTCGGAATCTTAGATGGCTAAGACGCCATCTTTTCAGGCCTTTGGTGGTCCAGTTCAGTTTGCGAAAGACTTTCTTAGGTGCTGTGAACAGCTTTGGAGATATTGCGTCCCTTGTCGTACCCTTTGCTAGGGGAAATTCAGGAGTTAGCTCCTTGTATATTACAACTCTGGCTTTAGCTTCTTGATATATATTAGCAAGAGTTTCTATATAAGGTTTGTCGATCCCCCATTTTTAAGGCTTCCCAAGCAATAATAGAAGCCTTTAACATACTATAAAATATAAATAATATATATATATATATATATATATATATATATATATATATATATATATATATATATATATATATATATATATATATAGGGTGTCCCAGAATATGTGGCAATCTCCGGAAATGACAAGTTCCAATAAACTTTTTTCCTACGACCCTCCCCTACGAAGATACAGGTTCATAAAGGACGCTACTGGAAATAGTTTTTTTTCAAATAACTTTTAAAATACTAGGCGTAATTTAATATATTTTTTTAATATGATAGAAAAGTCTTCTTAAAATAAACCCATTAAATCATATTGGCCTTATTTAGTTTGCCATGGACGGACTAGCTCTTACACACTAGTAGCAATTTTTTTAACACCCTGTATGATAAAGACTTAACAATATTATTTTTGGATAGCTTTAACCTTAAACTAAAAAAAGGTATTCTTGATTGACATCGATAAAATCAACTGTTTACGAGAAATAAAATATTATGGTTGGCAATTTTTTTTATGATTATACAAGGGTGGTAAAAATATTTCATATTTTTTATATATATATATATATATATATATATATATATATATATATATATATATATATATATATATAGATAGATAGATAGGTATTACTTTTGGCAAATTAAATACACAAAACAATATTTTTCGAACACCGTCAAGAAAGTACCTCTTCTCCCCTTCTCCCCTCTATTAAAAAAGTTTTTTTTATCCCGAAAAAAACTTCTTTTTTAAGGTTTTCAAAAAAATAGCGTACGCAACACGGACGCTGTTTTTTTTTGCGTCACAGACTTCCAGACCTCGCGTACGGCTAGTTCGCGAATATTGTTTTCTTCTTCCGGGCTTGTAACGTAATAAACTATTTCAGCTTTCCTTGTATCAGTTGACCCTAGTTAACAACGTATTAAAACCAAATGTTTTTGGACAATTATGAAGTGAAGATCACATTCTTCGTTATTTAATCTAATTAAATATTTGTTAAATTGCACGATATACGCTCGACGAAGCAAAGTATTTGGAAAATTTAAATTCGAAAACACAAACTTGTTATTCTCTACTCACAAAATGATGAAACTATTAATTATAAAATTAATTAGCATAAAATCCCGCTTTGTTCGAATTTTCTAATTGCTACGAATTTAACGCTACGTCTAGTACAGGTTATGTCAAGTATTAAATTAAACTTGTTGCCTTCTAAAATTACAAATTTATATTTTGGATGTGAAGTAACAAACGACTTTCAAATACAATAAAATTGTGCACCGATGTAATTGTATAGTTAGGAATGGGCAACAGAGATATAAATATCGAAAATCGATAATAAATACATATCGCACGCTATCCTCAAAAGTGACACAACTCAGAGATGTAATTTTACAGTAGCGCCAGAGGAAAAAAAAACTTGTAGTTTAATAGGTTTAATAATAAATGTAAAATTGAGCTTTTGTCTGCATGTATAGTAATTTACGTTATAAGTCCGGTAGGTTACGTGTTACATTACGAGCTATATTACATAATGTAAAATATAATTACATAATGGACAAGGCGACGCTAGAAGCCGAGTTAAGAATGAAGTCCAGAAAACGAAGCTGAAAAAAGTGCAAAACCTAGCAATTTTTTTAGAATGCATAGATTTGCATTAAAATTTGGGATTAAGATTAACTTATCCTCCTCTTCAAAATCTATAACATTCCGATGGACCCTCTCTATTTTAGCCCTTAAAGACCAACCCTTATTATGATAAAAAAAATTACCCTACAAAATAGTTATGTTATAACAGTGTTTTGCATAAAAATTTGGAATTAAGCCTAACTTACCTTCTCTCTTTAAAACCATTATGCTAAAGGTTGCTCTTTATTTTTTTGGGGTGAAAACTACCCCCTATTGCAAAAACCTTCAAAACTTTTATATTAAAGCTCAAGTCACAAAAAATTAGGCTCATATGAATTAAAAAATTAGTATTTAATTCTTTGAGGCATTATTTAACATTTTTTAACCGTTAAAAATCAACCCATATTATGATTTAATAAAAAAAATTGTTGACCCTAAAAATTAACAAATTGTCTCAGAGTTGTAATTAAAAAATGTGGTTGCTCAAAAATATTACAAATTTAATGTTCTAATTCTTTAATCCTCAAAAACTCACTCCTAACAATCTTACAATGCAAAAAATAGTATAAAACCGCGGATTTTTTAACGAATCGCTTTTAGACTTGGTTATTTAAGCATGACTCCTTCAGTTTTTGTGATAAAAGGTTCTTTAAAAAATAATTTTGTTGGTTTTTTCAAGAGCTATAGGGTCTTATATATTAAAACTGTTTAAAGCCCTCACTTTTTTAAAGGGGTAAGTTTAAAGGGCTGAAACAAGGTAGTGCTCGTCTATACATACACGTTTTAAACGTTTATATCTCACTTAATTTTCGTCATACAGTAAATAAAAAATAGCAAAATATTTGTAATTTAAAAAGCTTCAATTTGATACCCTAGAAATATTTACGTATCTCCCTTAGTTTTCGAGTTATTTTCAAGAAAAGGTCATTTTTTATTAAGATTTTGAAATTTGATTTTCACTTGCAGCTCCTTTTTTTTTCAAAATTAGGCAATTTTAATTGGTTAAAATTTTAAAATGTATTTATGATATAGAGATAAAGAGGATTAAAAAAGGGGCATAGGACTTATTTTAATTGGGGTGGTAATAAGGGGGTTGGTTTTGAAGATTTTTGCACTTAAAAATTTTGGTCTAACCTTATTTAAATGATAACTCACTCAACCTTTATGATGCATACTTTTTTTTTCAAAAAAAAGGTCTTTACAAATGCTTTAAAAGTTTTCCTCGAAAATACGTACATTTTGCGTTATTTGCCTTTAAAACTCCGAAAGTTTGTGTCTGATGAAAAACAACTAACCTTTAACAAACCACAAATTGGTTTGTATTAGTCCCACAGCAACGAAAAAACCATTAAGTTCGTTTTTTTAAAAAAGCTACAATTTTGTTTTATACAGTTTTTTTGATAAAATGCATACTTATCAAGTTTTTTACAAAAGACGATAAAACACGTTGAATTTATCAACGAAAATCTCCGTCACATGAATTATATTTTTTTTTCTTAAAATTATTAATTAGCTTTTTGTTTTTATTAACGATGTATATAAAATAAGAAATTCTAAAAGTATATTAAAATTTCGGAACGAATTTTACAAATGAGGAACTTATTCACTGCTATATTTTTATTTTAAATTAATTTACTAAAATTTTGATGTTATGGAATATTTTAAAACGTGACTTATTAGACTTTTAATTTTAATTTGGAATTAGATTGCTCAGATTATCTTAAAAAATTACCTATTTAATGAGCAAAATTGTGTTTATTTATCTATAAATACATTATTGGCCTAATTTTTGTTTTCCTATTTAGCCGTTTATTAAACCCTACATTAATAACGAACAAACGAACATGGCGGATGTGGTTTCCAAGATAAATGGCACCTCAGGGAAATCTCTCGATTGCCTATGGTCAATCAGCCCGGTGTTGTTAATAATTAAACATAGCTAGTTAGTTTATCTCCATCACAAGGTTACGAAAACACGCAAGGGAAGCATATTATGTCAACAGTTTTTTTATGTTAACTACTAAGTTCCTAATTCGATATTAAGGTAATTTTTCGGTGATCTTTTATTTATGAGTATTATTAACGGGTACAAAACAACACAATAATATCCCTTGTTAAAGCATTTTTTTCTATAATTAAACGATTCTAAATATTTATAACACATTGGTTGGTTGGTGGGTTGGTTTAAGCGGGGTTGGTCGCGTGCCCATATTTGCACTGGAGCCTATTGGCTTATTGTGCGCCCTTTTCTTCTTATACGTTTATAAGTTCGCTTTCCTTTATTAGGTCTAATAGATGTTTACCAAGATGTTTATGCGAAGGAGAAATTCCGCTCTCTGTATATTTCCAATATGTCTTCTGTACGTCAGTGTCGTATATTATGTGTAACGCTGTTTCCTCCTCCTCCCCACAAAGCCTGCATGTTATGGGAACGTTATGTATGCCCATTTTCTGCAAGTGTTTCCTTAGATGACAATAACCCTTCGAAAGTCCTGCTTCTTGTCTTAACTGAGTGCACCCCAGAAGGATAACCTGAGTTGTTAGTTTCTTGGGGAAGCCTAGGAATACGCATGTCTTGGGCCAGGTTATACATACCAATTATCTAGATGTTGTTTTTCGGGCCATCAATCTATTGTTGTTTTCGTTGCCTCTTTTAATTGCCCGAAGACTGGCTCTGAGCCATTGAAATTCCTAGATGAATCGGCTGTTGCTGATTCATGTGCTTTCTCATGGCCTTTTAATCCCATGTGACCCAAAACCCACAACATATTGTTTTGGTATGTAACTATGTAATAAACTTAACCTTATCATTCGAATATTACCATTTACAATTATCAGGCTGGTTGCCAAAAACCAAGATACATCCTGAAAAAAATTTAAGAAAAATTATAATTTTTAAAATTTAAAAACAAAACGATCGTCAAAGAAATATTGTAATTAACTCAAGCAATAATTGACGATTAATGATCTCAATCCTTAACGGTCTTAATCATTAATTGCTCTAATTAATACCCTTGTTTCGTAAAGAGTTATTATTTAATGAAAAATTATTATAAATTTAATATAAAAGTCCTAAAAAAAGAACTATTGTTAAGATTTGTTTTAATATTTGTGGATTACAAAGGACATTTTTTTGAGACTACAGATTTACAAAGATTTTATTTCTGTTATTATTGCTAAGAGTCAAACAGCTGTAATCATCAATATTAACTCAGTCGAAACTAAATAAAGCTGACCAGTAACTTCAAAAGAAAAATAACGCATAAAATTTAAGAGCTAACCCTCTCGATCTTATGTCAAAATATCGTGACTCAGCTGCCAGAGCCGCTCAACCAAGTTAAGTAGTTGCTGAAGAAATAATTTTTATTAAGCTCTAGTCCAAAAAAAATTGATATTTATGGTTATATGGCCACCGTTTTCTTATTTTTTTTTAATAAGGAAACAAATTAATTTCTTAACTTTCCTGTTTCCTTTTAAATCGAAGCATATCAGTTATTGTAGATTTTGCCTCACCAAATTGATATGAATATAGACTAATGCTCCGCTTTTAACTTTACATCAACTATCTTCTTTCTTTCACTCAAATCTCATCAATAGTTTTCAGGACGATACATAGCCCCTTAAGCAATATTTAATTTTTTAAGCCTATTTAAAAAGCAAGCTCAGAAAAATGCAGGAATTTTTCTCAAAGGCCCCTATTGTATTATTTGTTTGGAAAATAAAAAATTTTGTCCCGTTTAAAATCCGAAAAACACAGTCATGTTTGATGTCGCGAAAAAATTTAGGCCATGCAGAACAAAAAAACCTTTTAACCTCGTTAACGCTACTTTCGAAAATAACATTAATTAGCACCTTATATCCATAGTCACAACACCTTTGACAAAGCTCGTATTTTTCTTTCGAGCCAACCAGGTTTTTTTTATCTATGTGTATTCCAAATCAGAACTTGCTTAAAATACTGTTCCCATGTCGGTGAAATAGTGTCACCTACAACTCTTAGCAATTCTTGATTCCATCCAATAGTGCCAGTTCCTGCCTCTCTTGCTCATCGACAAGCTATAGTGGCCTGGTTCCTCTTTTATAGGGGTTAGTCAATGTAATTTGTTTCCTAGCAGCTCCCACTAAAGCAACAAAAAGTGTTTCATGCATACCTTTACAGTTTATCAGGAGAAACTATGAACTTCCCACTTTGTATATTCCTTTATCCCTAGACCGTGAATCCTGCTTCACGTAGAGGTCTTTTCTTCTCCTCTAGATCTTAAAATATTTAAGTTCCATGTCACAAAACTCGTGGACTCTCCCAATATAAAAAAGGTTTTTTATTTACCCCCCCCCCCCCGTTCGCTCACACACACATAAAAATTTATAGTGAATATTGTACTGTACACTGCGACACTCAGCATGTCGTCAATGTCTTTGCAACTACGAAATGACAAGGAATATTTTTCCAGCCAGCTAATCCTCCAAACAACTATTTATCTGAGAAAAAAAACAAAAGACCGTAACTTTCAATAATCGTGTAGCATCTGTCACCGATGCGAATATGTTTTTATTTATTCACTTGTCTAAGCTAGCCATGGGCTGTCACACTATCGTTTGTTTTCTTGGGAAAAAAGATAAATGTCGTATGTTAAACGGGAAGGAAAGTACCACGTATGCATTTAATTACCTATACTAGGAAGAAACAAAAAAATACTAAAAAATAATTAGGTACATTAAAATGGACACCTTACATAAAAATTATTTTAATTTAGGAACACCTTAGATCTTTTTCTTTGCTTATTAAAGATCCATCTTTTAAATATCTTTTCTCGGAAAAAATAGTTTCGGCGTAATTACGCTTTGAAGTTTACATCTGATCCTTTAAATTTGACATCAGATCCAAACGATTTGTGATGACACAAGTCCTACCGAGTTTCTGTATTATTTTTTTTCTGTTAATTTATTTCATTAAGAGCAAAAACCAAAAACTAATCAAGTTTCTTTATTGCGATTTAAGATAAATCGGTATAATGTCAATTAAGTATTCAACATAATAAAGGGTAATTACGCATTAACATTTTTTGTTGAGATATTCTTGTCAGACGGAAACAAACAGATTGTAACGTTCTGCTTTTTAAATACACAAATGAAAATGGCGCTAATCCACTAAGTGAAAATCCAAAATTTTTCAGTATCCGGATTAGCTTCGCTTGGTATTCTATTTATTTCGCTTTTATCCGAGATGTAATATAAGAACTTAGCCGCTGTGGCTTGTGACGACCAGGCATTGCGAATATCGGTGGTTAGCGGTTCATGACGTAGATACCGTTTTACGCCATAGTTTTATAGTTGGATTTTAAATGCTTGTAGCTTTGTTAAAAAGTTTCGTTTAAAAAATATTAGGCAGGATGGTTATTAAGGTTTAAATAATTATTTTAAGCCAATAAAAAATATGTGCAAGAGGCATATTGCAAAGACCCTCCAGGAATTATTGTGAATATTGGTCTTTCATGAGATAAATTATTTTATTCTTGCTTTGTTTGTAAATACTCTGCAAATGTGTAAAAGTGTAGACCTAATTTAAAGGGAAAATGTTTGTTTCACAATTAATGTATAAAACCAAGATATTGTTAACTATAGGAAAAAAAATCATCCAGTACGATTAGATTAAAATTTCATTTCTAAACTGTACCAATATGCATAAAACAAAAACAGCATTTTATTGAGATAAATATTATATGGTCAAAGTAAGGTTTCTTAAACAAAACCGTTTTACGGCTATCAGAACAAGGTGGGTCACGAACTCACGGTTTAATCACGATTACTTTTTAAAATATTTCTAAATAATAATTAGACAAAAGGGTATAAATAGGTAAACGTACCAAGAGTTTATGAGTCTGAGGGTTGGCAGTTCAGATAGTTGGTATGAAGGAAGTACTCCCTCAGTTTATAGGCTCTAGGTTCATTTTAGTAAAGTATCCCATATGGTAGAGGTCCTAATTAAGTGTCATGTAGTGTAGTGCTCCGTAGTATAATTTGCCACAACTGGTGAAATGACACTATACATTAGCCCAAGGGCTATGTCACATATGATAAAGGCACCGAATATTAAGGCACAATATACAATATTCTCAAAAAGGTACCTAATGTCTGAATGGAGTTTATATTAAAGTAATGGATATTGATGATGCAAGAGAGTTAAAGGCATCATTCGAATACAAGTGCAATATTAGCTTTGTTCGCAGGTCATTTAATGAACCCATTTAGAACTAGAACTGAACTCATTTGGGATTGTTTAAGACCGCATGTCCGGTTATTTACTAGTTTCCGATTTTTATTTACCGCAAACGACTTTCTACAGCTAAAAGTTGACGTTCATGTTCTCACACTTAAAACATTTCTTTAGGAAGATACCGTTTGCTACCATTTATCAGACTGTCATTTTAACCTGCGGTAAAGAACAGTGGGAGAGGATACACGTTAGTAAACGGTTACTTTTGAAATAAATTCCACTATATTTTTGGATTTTAATTTATTTATTGCAATTACCATTAGAAAAAAATAAAGAAATGCTGAGAAGGTATACGGTTACTACCTTTTTTTTTAACTAACAACAAACATGTGGCAATACAGAATACAATTGTAATAATGGCTAATACTTTTGGAGTTCTAATATTTTTTACCTCAATACTCCATACAAAAATAGCAAGAAAATAAAATAACTGTTATACGACGTAAGATTGCTCTTTTAACAAAACAGAAAACAACTAACCATCAGCAGCGCCTATTTGTTTACGAATTAATAAAAAGCCTATCCAATGTGATCTGCGAACACAGAACTCTTACTAAAAATTCCAAATTTCATTAACTGCAAACGCCGCTTTTTTAACTGCGCATACAAGTAGTCCCTGAACTGGTTCGGAATCACACCCGCAAACAAGGCTGTTGATGTTATCTCACGTCTCAGGTATTCTTAATGGGTAGATTGGTGTCATTGTCTTGTAGCAAGTAGTTGAACTATAACTGATATAACTATTTTGTCAATTAATAGCAGTATTCAAGTGAACAATTTTATTTTAACAATTTGGTGAAAAACGCATTAACATCCAAAGATCGTTTGACCATATTAGTAAAAAAAGTACGGTAATACAACTCCTTGGTTCCACAAAATGAGTGTGTTAATAGCTTCTTATCATATATAAATAAAAATATTTTTTTAAAATCATTTGTGCTTTCGGAAAGTACACTTGGTAGTGGAGTACCACTCTCAGAAATACAAAAATAGATCTCTGGGTAAGGTGTATCGGCTCTTGAAAAATGATGCTAGGGAAATATTAAGACAACGTTTATATTAAAGAATCATTTATTTTTTCAACACGGGTATGCTTTTGTAACAGCAAATTATTTAGTGTCATAAGAGCATGTTAGTTGTATTAGGTTGAATGGTTTAATGTTTCGGGTTTTCGAAAAGGTTAGGCAGTGTTACACACACTGACCATTAATTTTAAATTTGTTTAAATTTCTTAAAACAATATTTTAGTAAACAAGATAATTTATTGTCCTTCATTGGAACTATTTTTTTAAACTGGTTTTACATTGTATCGGTTTTTTTTGGTCTTGTAACAGTCCACGAAGGCCTAAAGCCTAAGTACTAACATACATAAAGATTTGAAGGTTTGGACGGAAAGTAAGGACCTCTACAGATACAAGGTTTCACACACTCTAGAAATGAAAGGACAAACAAAGTTGGAATTTCGGGGCCTGTTCTGGGCTGTAAAGAAATGCATGAAAGTAGCACTGCGGTTCTCCATTAGAAACCGCTAGGGGAAAAATAATATTGGTTAGCTGCTCCTCGAAGCCGCCGTGAAATTACCTATAAAAAGCGATAAGATGCCTCATCTTGTCGGTGGACAAGAAAAAAAAGCTTTCTTATGAGAGGGGAGTGGGGTTAATAAGGCAAACCGCTTTTCTTCAAATTGAATTGGCAATGCTAAGAGTTTTGGGAGATGCCATTCTCCAAACACGGGAACAATATATTTAAGCAGGATCTGTATTTTTATATTTAAAAGGCGGAGCTTTAGATCCTTTCTTGGGAATAGATTGCACAATTGCGCCCTTTTAGCTCTTCAAAATAGGAAGTTCGAAAAAGATGACAGGTGCAAGTTTGTAAGCACTTTTTTTTAAAACAATAGGCCCCTTGCACACATGTTTTAATAAACTAAAAATAACCCTGTGTACTTTTCTACCAATTTTTTTTTCATACCAAATTTTATAGCAGAGCTAGAATTATTTAAAATTTAAATATAAAACGTTGGCACCAAAATGATATTGATGTCACGGAGGCTTACCACACATATTCACAATGCCTCACTTACACAGGCCACTGCGGCTAAGTTGCAATATTACATCTCGGATGAGAGCGGAGTAAATAGAATAGCCAGTGAAGCTAATTCGGATATTCAAACACTTAGGATTTTTAATCAGTGGAGAAGTGTCATTTTCATTTGTTTATTTAAAGAGTAAAATAATATTGTTTATTTGTTTTCATTTGACAAAAATACCCGAACAAAAATGTTTTGCATTGGTTCAAAAAGTCGGTAATCATGATTACTTAGCAGGTATTTTTATCAAACGATAATAAACATATTTCAGAGTTTCAAGCAGTTTTCTGCAAAATTTACTAATATTTTTTGTGTTAAGTGCGATCGATTTTGACGGTGCGCATTACATTTGTTACATTGAATATTTAATTGACAAAAACCGATTTGTCTTATATCGAAATAAAGAAAGGCAATGATTCTCTGTTTTTACACTGAATAAAATAAAGGATCAGAGCAAAACAAAAATAATATTGGAATACAACAGGTCTCGTGTCGTCACAAGCCGTTTTGGTCTGACGTCAAATTTAAAAGACCAGCCGAAACTACACCGAATCTATTCTTTTTTTCTGAGAAAATATATTTAGCAGTTGGTTCTTTAAGGACAAAGGAAGAGAATGACGTATTTTTGGATCAAAATAAAATTAAAAACGCGAGTCCCATCGCTGGTATGTAATCCAGCCCTGAAGATTTCCTGATGTTGAGTCACGAAAGGATACGCTTGATATACTTGACCTAAAATTTTCATTTCGGACGGTTTATAAGAAACAGAATTGTAGATAGATGCAGACTAACCGGAGAATCTAGGGTAGAATTGGCAATAAAATGTTTAGCAAAGAGTTTGGCTCTTTCTTTAGAAGTAGAAATAAACTCATCTATAAAGGTTATAGGAATGGAAGAGAATTAGAACAATTTTGACTAATATTTTTAGCAGAGAATTAAAAGGATCTACTGTCATTTAACCAAAAGAGGACTTTCTTTTTTATGCAACTTTAAATGGGTTTTTGGTCCCTAAAATAGTTTGATCTTTTATATATATTTTTTTGTAATATATTACCATCAATAATATTAATTAAAAAAAACTTAAAACCTAAAGGGAAAATGACATGTTCACCAAATCACATTTTCCTCATTGATTTAGTCATCAGATAAAAATTCATTATTATTCATTCAGTCTTCAATAAAATAAAAAACGTTCACAAAATAATTGTATTTCATATCAGAAACAAAGAAACAAAAGAAAGATTATAACGTCAGATTTAACGTTCAATGAAATCGTTTTGAAATGAAACTCTGGACTCCCACTGTCTTTAACAAAGAATCGAGAAAATACTGGGGGCGTTTCATGGACTACTTGATCCGACAACTGGCGTATAAACGACAACGGTAATAACGAAAATAGTTGGGGATTATTGTCCAATAAAAGCAATGTGTTAATATTTTTGTACTTTAACTGATTATTTTTCATTTTATTTTTACTAGAATAAAAAAAGTTGATTGTTTAATCACTTTTTAGTTTTGTTTAATTTTATTGGAAAATAAAACAAAATTAAACTCCATTAAATTAATTTGATACCAACACTAATATTTAACTGAAGTTTTCAAATACGGAAAAATTTGATAGAAAATTCATGGGTGGTATAAAAGGCCTTTGAAAACTACAGGATTAATAAAAAAGTGGGCATAGACTGATATTTTTTATCGAGTTTACAAGCGGTTTTTTGTATAATTACTTTGTGTGCGAAAAGATTTAACAGCTGATATTTCGACTATTATTTTTGGTTTTGTGCGGTATTATAAATTCCTATTTTTCAAATAGGACAAAATTAAAAATAAATTATTAGTTCAAAAGTCACAATTTGATTTTGGTAAAGATAAAAGTTGCCAAACAATTGAATAGTAACAGAAAACTGACAATGAGGTAAAATATTTGTTTTATATTACTGTTACATATATCTGGAAAAAATATCGTATATCGGTCATTAATAAAAGGGGGCCATAATCAATTATTTTAAATATTTTGTTGAATTATAAATATTTTTATAAAAATATATAATTATTCACAAAAACAGTTTTAATTTTAAAAGTTTTTTTGTTGACTTTTTTGGTCAGAAAAGTGGGGTTTATATTCAAATAGTTTTAAATATTAATTAAAATAACTGACAAATTATACCAGAAAGCGTATACTAAAATTTTTCGTAGACAATTTTAAAATAGAACAAAAATTCAGCAATTTTTCACTATAATTATACAGACTGGTCCAGTGTAGTAGAAACATAGGCAGGGAACTGATGAATTTACTACTGTCCGCTTCGATCGATAAACATCCGCATGCATGATTAACCGAACGAGATCTTAGTTTGTAATATGCTTTCGGACAGGTGTGTTGTGTGGTTTAAGGCGCGCTTGAAAATTACGAAAAACAATTTTATGCGGTCTAATCTGTTAAGCAAACAGTTGATACCTACTTAATACCGTTATTTATAAATAGGGAATTAAATACCAACAGCTTTATTATCAGTTCATTAATTGCCAAAGCAAAATAAAAAGTACGTTCTCTAAACCCAAAACTGATTAAAATAGTACACAATGAAAAAATAAATAATTATAAACATAAAAAATACTCTAAAATGAAATTATAATAAATATTCAAACAAACCTCCTTCTTGGCAAGGCAATTCCCAAACGATCGTAAAAACCCGTCTAACGTTTGTTAGCATATTAGGGCTGATAGTTTGAAAAGCTTTTCGATTTTTATTCGAAGTTCTTCTAAATATTAGCTCTATCATGACCATAAACCTTATTTTTTAAATAACCCCACAAAAGAATCATTAGGAGAAGGTCTGGTGACTCGCGGCCACAAAATGGTTCCCGTCCACTAATCAAACGGTTTAGGAAAGTATTGTTCAAATTTCCTTTAACAATACGTCCATTTAAAGGGGGCAACCATCTTGCTAAAACCGAAATTACCAAATCTTACTCCCAATAATTGAATTACATTGTTGTTGTAACAATCCAAATAAATTGCTGCAGTTAAATTGCCTTCAATAAAAAAAGGACCAATAAGGTGTTCTCCCACCATACCGCCCAAACATTCAATTTTTTGGGGTGCTGGGTTCAACCTCAAAATACCTGTGTAGGTTTCACGGACAATATCGCGGTTGGATTATGTCTTTTAATAATGGAAAAGGTCATTCATCGGTGAAAACAATCGATCTAAGAAAGTTTTCATCTGTATTTGCCCTTTTCATTATTAATTCCAAAAACTCCATACGTCAAATGGTCTTCGGGAAAATTTTTTGTGTTTTTCGGGCCTTTAGGATCGGAAACCATTTTTGTAAAACTCTTTTAACTGTAGTAGGAGATGAATCTGTTCCCTCAGCAAGTTGTCTACTGGTTACAGTGGGGTCTTGTTCAGCAGTAACACAAATTAATGCCTCTTTTAATTCCTGTTCTTTATTTACGAGTTCCTGTTTTTTATGTTTTTAGGGAGACACAAACCCGTGGGTCTCAAAATTTTGGATAATTCTAAAAATTGTTTTCAGACATGGTATAGGTCTGTTTTCAAATGCTTCGGGAAAAGGTATGAATTTGTCGATATGATTTTTTTTGAAATACCATTTTAAAATTTAAACCTTTTCACGAGGTTCGAAACTCCATTATTTTTTTTTTAAAGAAACGAGTTTCCAAGAGAACTTACCACGTATTTCCATGGCTGCGGCTGCAGAAAGCAAATTATTTAAATTCAAAATTAAATCTTCAAAAACATTACACATTTATCGCATCGTTTTTGCGAGTTTTGTTTCGCTAGCTCGAGTCAGGCGAATGTAAGTCAATTCGCCTAAGTGTTTCCTATGTTTCTACTACAGTGGACCTGTCTGTATAGGTTTTTTGGTTGGTTATTTCATAAATAAAATAAACCAAACGAAACATTTTTTTTTCAACGAGAGAGGACCAAAACAAGCAATTTTTTTACGTCCGCAGTGTTTATTTAACAAAAAGGAAATATTAAGTAATATTTTCTTTATTTTTAATTTAGATTTCGTATAACGGGTGTTTCTAAAACATTTTTAGTTTTTAGGGTAAAAAAAATAAATTTGGTACTTCAGCATTTGACATAATTATGCATATATTTACTTGTTTTGTATGCGGTTAAAACGGTAGGGACTAGCACTTAAAGTTTTAAATGCATATGTATATGCACATGTATATTTTTTCCTATTTCGATAGGATATTATATCATTCTAAATACAACGATGCCTTATACAGTATGTCTGGATGCGGGTTAAAAAAGGAAAATGCCAAAAATTGAAGTGGAAAAAAGTCATTCTTGAAAAAAAAAATTTTTATCAAGAATGACTTTTTTTCGTATCTTTCAATTTGTGGCTCATTTGTCCTCTTGTTAACCGCATCCGCGGACATACTTTATGTATTTTTTTGACACTTCGGTCTTAAAATATTTAATTTTTTAAATTTTAATCTAGAGTGTCTTGACTAGGTTAAACCCGATAATTTTATATCAAGAAGCCATCCTCTTTTATCATTTACGGCTTTTATGAGCATGTTTAAGGATACTTAAATGATATCGTTGACGTTTTACAACAAAAAAAAATAATTTATTAGGTGTGTTTTAGAAACAATCTTAGCCTAAATTCCAACTATGTGATACCATATTAATTAGAACAAAACGCTTTTTTGGATATGCAGGCAAGCCACTCTCATTCCATAAAAAAAAACTTGCCTAAATAAGGTTTTGCAAACGTTCATCCCGCCCGAAAAAGCCGTAAAAAAATGAAAGATGCTTAAAAATATTTCATCATGTCTACTTGATGTTAAATTAATTAACCGTTAAACGTAGTCATAGCATTCTTGACTAAAAATTAAAAAACTAATTTTTTTATCAGAAGTGTCAAAGAATTACATCTAAGGTGTTATCGTTTTTAAAATGTCATATCCTATCGAAATAGGAGAAAATATACCGGTGGTGCCATTTAAAATTGTACTTGCCATTGTTTTTCTTCTTCCCTGGAAGCCGTCTTGATTAACTACCGAAGGCAACGCAGCCTCATGGGCTTTTTGTGCCATTGTTACTTTGCGATTTAAAATTGTCTAACTAGTCATGAAGGTAAACCGGAAAGCAGAATATGTAAATAGGTCAAAACATGCATATTTATGTCAAATACTGAGTTACAAAATTTAATTTTGCTTTTTATTCTAAAAAACCAAAATTTTGTGGGACACTTCATATAGTTATTTTACTTAATACATAGTAGTTTGTCTATTTTTATTTACCACATCACTTTTAAGCTTTGGTTAACTTAAAGCAGTTGCGAAATGAAAGCTGCCAGTTCACTTTATTGGTTGCTCTGAATTTTTAGATAATTAACAGAATCTAACAGTAGATGTCCTTAGTCAGTCAAGTTACCTTCTATGTAATTTATTAAAATTAATTATTTTTTTATTTATAGAAGGAAGTATGCCGAAATTTAAGTAATTTTTAAGAGTCCTAAAACACACTCTGTCTTAATATTAATGTGCCATACTGGAATGAAAGATATTTTAACTGGTTTAAGTTCTCCATAATTTTATGACGTAATTAAACGCAATGGGGTCGACATCTGTCACCAATATCAAACGCCCGAGCTGTTTCTAAGGGCATTATCCGAGTCAAAACATCGGGAACGTGCTCTACTAACTTATATAAACGTCAACTTATAAGATATTTATTACCAATAGAATTGAAAGGTATTGCTCCCCTTATGTCGTTTTGTTTAGTAGCCATATTTTATTTGGCCCTTTTAATTTTGGAGGAATTCGGCCATTACTGGGGTAATTAAGAACCTGGTAACCTACTAACGTGGACGTTATACGATTAAAAGGGTAGGAAATTTATGAGGCTTTTAGTTGCAAATTCCTACTATAATGTACTGCTTTTTTTTCTCAACTTAGGTGCATTATTATTTTCACCGAGGAGCTCATCGATTAATCAGATAATTGTATTTATTTTTTTCATTCTCGTCCGGGGTAAGCCATTGAATCCATCATAGTTGATTACTGATAAATCCGACTAAAAGGATGACAGATATAAATTTAATCTTAAAATTGGTGGTATTTAGCTTTTTACACACAAATTGTATTACTAAAAAACAATATGATTCAAATATTTGACAATGCTGTCAAGTATTTGAATCATATTTTTTGTTAACAGTAAAAATAGAATTCAAGTTTTCCAATGATAACGATACAACGTTGATTTGACCCAGTTGCTGTCCGGACCTGTCAATTTTTTTTTAAAGGAAAACATTTTGTGAATATTTTTAATTCTGTTACTTCAAACCCCTAGGAGGGACGACCTTTACCCTTAAAATATTAAATGGGATGAGGGGTCAAGTGGTACCTCATTTTAAAAGCCGTTCAATCCTTTTTTCAACGATTCCTTATTTTTTAAATTTGGGTCAGTAGTTTTTCAAAAAATGCATTTTAAAAATAGTCTAATCTTAAAAAGGAATAAATTACAGGTTTTTATTTTTATTGCATTTTCGAGTGTGTGTTTGATACTTTTCGGCTTTATTATACAGTTTTTTATTATCTTTTATCCTCGTCTTTACCTTAATAATAGCCCAAACTACAATTTTTATTGAGGACTGAATAATAAATAAATTATTGTAGAATTAAAAATTAAAGTTCAATAAACGGAAACGCTTATTTCAGTGATGTCAATATCGTAGTGCACCGAGCAACAGGTTCAAACTTACAAACTCTCGTTTTTTTTTTTTTTGGTATAAAATGGTTTATTTTATTGCAGAAATTTTTTTAATAATCCAATTGTATTATGGAAACGGTAAATGTGCTAATATTGCAGTCCAATTATTTAACGAACTCAACCCGTATAAGCATTTGAACAGAAAGTCCGTTCTCGAGCTAGTAGATTGGTTTCGGGGAACTGGACCAATAGCCAACCGGAAACATGTGGTTGCAGATCGAATTGTGCGAAATGAAGCAATATAAATCGCTGTTTTAGACCACGTCAATATTAAAGACTTCTGGCACAAGGTGTACTAGTGTCAGACGAATTTTAAAACGTCATAAATTTCGTTCTTATAAAATACATCTTGTACAAGAATTAAACGAAGATGACTTCGATTAACGTTTGGAGTTTTGCAAGTTAATGACAGAACGGCTAATTATTAATCCAAATTTACTTTTAAATTTTTTTTTTTCAGACAAGTGTTCCTTTTTTGTAAATGGAACTGTTAGCGTCAGCCCAATATATATTTTTCAGAAACGCAAAATCCTGAAAAATTAAGTAATTGGGCTGGAGTGTATGGCAACTGAATCGTTGGTTCTTTTTTTCTACCAAGATATCTCAGAGGGCAAATGTACTTGCATATTACAAGATGATGTTTATCCCGCATTATCTAAAATTGTTAAACAAAATAACCATTATAATGCAAATGAGTTAACTTTTCAGCAAGATGAAGCGCCTTTACATTTTACCCTAACTGTTCTTTAGTATTTGGACCAAACATTTTCTGGTAGGTGGATTGGAAAAAAGTGCAATTGAGGCGGCCTGAAAGGTCACCAGATTTGAATCCGCTATACTTTTTTTTGGAGGCATCTTTAAAGTAAAATTTACACTAGTCAGCCGACTGACTATAAAAAAATAATAAGAGTAATGGGGAACACACCATAAGAGCGATTTTATTATCAATTATATTATCATTTTGGAGTGCCCAAATACAAACACCATCAAAATGGCACCCTCTGGAGTTAGGAAAAAAATAGATTTTAAAATAAATGCAAAAAACATAAAAGAAAAATCGGCAAATGTTGATACACTGTTAAATTTAAAAAATCATATCTCTGCCCAATTTTATTTAAAATACTTTTCGCCACGCTCATTTTATAAAATTTAACGTCAGCTTTCCTTTTCATCCAAAAGTTATTGGTCGGAAATTTAGGAACACTTTGTAAAGCGGGGCTTTCTGCATCCTTTGATAAAAATATGGCATTGTTAAATGACCTTTAATTTTATATATTACCTGGCTTGTACCTATATCATAATTTATTACGTTGTCGTTTATACCTTTAATTGAATTATACACTTAAAGAGAAATAATTAAGACTGTATCTTGCCATAGAGACGAACGAAACTGTACAATAGTTAGTATTATTTGTATAGTAATTTACCTCCAAAATTCCCTTTTAACCATAACTCAATTACAATCGCTTTGTGACATCCAAATATCCGACCGGCACGCGAACTTTTACCCAAAAACAACGAGCTCCGGTCACGAGATATTTAAAATCAAAATATTTATGAGGCCATTCACAGAAAGCGAAATTATTTATATTCGTGACTAAAGGGATTTAATGGTTTTTGAGATATACGGCCCTGACTAGTATAATTTCAAGGTAATAGAGTCGGATTTTACGTTGCCAAAAAAATTTCAGCAGGAAGTGCGTTAGGGAGTGCGTGCGAAACATCAATAATGTATCTATAGGTATGTATAAGCATTGGGGAATTCGATTTTCCAATTGCGATGGCTCGATATTGAATTTATCACAAATATTCTTAAAGTTAAGTTTTAACATGCACGTAATTTTCTTTTTGCATTTTTAAAATTAGTTATTTGGCAATTCATTCGAAGGCAATAATTTTAGGATAACTTAGGAGTAGATTTTCATTTTTATAAGCAAAAAACATTAGATTTTTTTTTTAATTGGGACAGGACAATTAAAGGGTCGGAGAAAAGGACGACGAAAGTCATTTTTTAGGCCAAAATAAGTTAATCAGTAGGTTTCGATACCCTTACAGCCGAGTGACGATCGCGTTGCTAAAGTTAGCAATGGACTTAACAAAGGGTTAAATTTTACAAAAAGTGAAACATAAAAAAACTTAACAACGTAGCACATTTCAAAGCAACTGGATGACAATAAATAATTAGTTTGGAATTTTTCTTTAAAACTTAATTAAACATGTAAAAAAATAATTATCCTGCACAGAATATAAAAAAAATAGATTTGGCACTCTAACAAAGCCATTTATTATATTTTTTTAAAAACAAGCAGTACAATAGATAGCTCAAATGACCAATACTGTCGTACTTTTTAAAATTTGGTTTTGGACCGGTTATTTAATATAACTTAACTATAAATTTAGTGCTAGAATAGCCACTGCTTTGATTTTTACTTTTAATAAAATTAGACGTTTTTTACTTTCAACAGCAACAAGCAAAACTTTTCTAAATAATCTTTTCTTAAACATTTTTAACATTTGTCTACTCTACTACTTAGAACATCAATACTTTTTATTAGAAACGTAGTTACAAATATTGATCTAACATCCTAACTTCTTAAAATCAAAATGTCGACATTTTTACTCGAACCTGACTTAAAATGTTCCTTTAACATTCAGGTAGTATTACCTCTAGAGTGGACAAAATACTAAAAAAACGCCGACTACTCAGCACGTAGAGCAAGAGGGAAAAGTTATACTCTTATTTTAGAAGTATATTCTTTCCAGCATGCTGATTGGTCGGCATGGTATAGACCATTCTCCGCCGACTACTCAGCACGTAGAGCGGGAGACAAAATGTTGTACTCTTATTCTTTTTTTCTCTTACGCACAATGTTGCACGATCAAGTTGCAAGACTGCCTCAGCAGGTAATTTGCGATGAATAACATAACCACAAACATAAATTTAACAATTAAAAATGGTAATTATTTTGCATGGGACTTTTCATACAGGAACAGTATAAAAACGTTTTAAGCTACTCCAAACCCTATAAATGCTTGACTAGAAACTTACTCTGGCGTGGTGTAAAAAATTATTCTATGTTATGAGCTGATTCTGAAACCAAAAACATCCATTCATTGCAATGCAAAATTCTTAGATCAAGTTTTACTCCATGGACTGCGTTTGACTTGATTTCGAACAAGGCATTAAGGCGATTGGCATATACCACGGTTTTTTAGAACCCCATGCTATAGTTTGGACACGCCTTAACCCAAGAAACAGAAGCATTTTCTAGGTTAAATTTTGTTAATTTATACATAAAATTATTTTAATTCTTTTGTTTTAAAAACAGTAGATAGAAAATATATAAAATTACTTTGCTAGAGTGTCAAACCCATTTTTTTCATATTCTGTGCAAGGTAATTAGTTGTTTTTATATGTTTAATTGAGTTTTAACGCAATATCCCAAACTAAATTATTTTTTTGACAAATAGTTAACATTTAAAAAGTTATGTCCTGTTGCCAAAAGTTTTCATTTTGACCTCTTTGTTAATTTTAACACATTTTTAAGTCCATTGCTAACTTTAACAACGCGATCGTTACTCGGTCTTTAAAATCACAAAATACATGTATAGATGTCAAAACGCTATTTGAAAATAACAATGGGGATCCGAGCGTATTACCGCTGATTTTTGTAAAATGTTTAATATTTTTAGTTGTCACCTTAATATTTTCTGTAGCAGTGATTTATCTCGGGATAAATAAATTCTAATATATTTCTCTTCTAAAGCTGCTAAATTATTAAAGCTAAATAATTTTAAATACTTAGCCAGTTTTAAAAAATTTGTAAAAATTGTGATTTGGGTTTGGGATTCAGTCAAAACTTAAAATTGTTTAATTTTTTTTAAACCAGTCAATAAACCATTTTGGTTAGTTACTAATACAAGTTGTTTAAAAAAAAACATAGAAAGTGACAGATTGCTGCCATAGTGACTTTAACAAAAAAATGTTTTTTCTATGTCGGCATTTTGACAACAAGTGGCATTTTAATATATCTTTAAATGCCCATCGTAGCTGGACAACTTTTTTGATTCTTGTAAAACTATAGAGCAGTTAAGAAACCAAAAACAGCCAAAGAAAGCAAAAAAGAACGGTTTACAAACTTTTGGTTATATTAAAGTATTTGTTTTACTAGCCAATCTGTGGAAAAAAAAAATAGTACATTGTTTTTTTTAATATAAATTTGCTATTAATTCTAAAATAAATAAATTAATAATTTATATAAGCTTGCTGCCATTTAATTTTATCTCTTAGAACCTTTTTAACTCATATTTTTAAGTCTGAAAAATAAAAAAAGTTTTTACTCTCAATTACCTATTTGTGCATTTATCGTTTTTCCCGCCCACTCTTCAAGGATGTTTATTTAATTTTTAATTTAATCTTAAAGTGATGGCACATTTACTTTCAAAAGTGAAATCATGAAAAAACTTAAAAAATATCTGTTAGAAATCCAAAAATTTGAACTGTCCATTAAATCTCGACGGAGAGAAAAACAAAATTTAACAGTCTGTTGTTCTAAGATGTCACAGTTCAGAGAAACAATGACATCTGAATCGACACTTAGACTGGTATCTCAACTTTATGTCAAGTCATTCCAGTAAGACATAATATGGCTTTGTAAGAACCTTGATGGAAGGTGCTGTAATAGCAACTCCAGAAAGAAATTGATCGCATTAAAAAAGATCTCCAAACAAATGGATATTTCGCAAAACTAGCCATTTTAACAACATTTTGAACAAATTAGGAACATGCGCAAAACTAAAATTTCTATTTGACAATGACAAGTAAAAACAAATGAAGAAAAAGTCTTCCTATCGGTTACCGCATTTAATCCATGGTTAGATTGGTTAGGGACTTTTTGAACCAGTACCATACAATTTGTTCCCTTGTTTTTGCTTTCGTCATTGTAAAATAAAAATGGGCCATGAAAAGTTAAAGAATAAAAACGACACTCCATCAAAGGTTATTCGAAATAGACAAGAATAACTAAAAGGATTTACAACGTAAATACTATCTTGGATTTAGTAAATTCTTAAGAAGCCACCTGACGAAGAATAAAACAAAAGTGTAAGTTGCACAGCTAAAAGAGCAATGGAAGTAGAACACCAGAGGGAAGTACCAAAATATCTGGTGACTGTGATCTAGTGGACCCAAGAAGGTGGTCATTGATAGAATCATAGACAAAAAGAAAGCATTATTGGAATAAAAAAAAAAATTCAAGTAACCAGCAGACATTAGCCAAAAGTCTGTCTGTTTTAGCCAACCCTTCTTAGATATTAGAATTGTATGGAAGCCAGTTTTTAACTAAGTGTTTCTCTTATAAGACCCAATTAATTCTATGCATTAAATGCTTGATCGCGTCCATTGTCTTTATGAATCAGTACATTTAGGTTATGTATAGTACTTATTTTTTATTTACAACAACGCTAGCAATATTTACCAAATAAAACGTTTTGGTTTAAATAATTAAGACGATACAATTTTAAAAAATATTTTTTACACTACATTAAAAAAAATTTAAAGCCATAAAATGAGTCAAGAGTATAAAATTACCTTAAAAGTATTCTAGAATATTTTCAGTTCTCTAAATCTACTTTTCTCATAATGGTCACATGGAAAAGTTTTTCAGGACCACGTTATTATTATAACAAACGAGGTGTGAACAGAGAAAGCTATTCTCATTTCGAACATGTAAATGTTAGATCGCCCTTTCTACCTGCACTTTAAATTTATGGCGGTCTGAATTTTTATTTCGGCACGATTTTATAAGCCCTAAAGGTTTTTTCGCTATTAGTATAAGGGTGGTATCAAGGAAGGGAGTTTTCTTTCGTTGTGGATTGTTGGACACTTTTACTTTTAAAACCCATTCTAAAAAATACACAACTATAGCATATTCTGGATCTATGTCAAACAAAATGCAAATATTTTATGTAAATCTTACCGTAAATGCACGATCAGGGACCCTTAGAATTCCTATTTACTGAATATGGCGTATATTGGAAGACTTTCGGATATTAAGTACTCCATATTGGACCCGCCAGTTTGAATTTTGCAAATCTGACTTCAGATTTGTAATCAGCTACCCCCAAAACCCCGTATACCAAGGCTTAACTCGGTTGATATTTGAAAAATCATAATATCTTTGAAGTTAGAAAAAATGTCACGTGACACATCAATTCTAAGGTTGTCTTTTATTCTTCATGTTTTTTTCATTTAAATTTCATAAATAAAAGTCAAATTTTCTGTGTTTTTACTGTATTTTGTTTTTTAAATCTTTGGTATTTTTAACCTGTCTTTTTGATTTTGAGGTTAGGAAGTTTCCAGGATGTAACTAATTTTAACCCTAATTCGTGTTCCGAAGGAAAAAATTCTTCGGGATACACATATCGCAAGTTAAAGTACAGACTACTTAACCTTTTTGTCGTGTTGGTCTGTTACTTAACTTTTTTTAATGACACAAGTATGGTAAACATAAAAAATTAGTATATTCAGAGCCACAGGGGACAATCAGGCCAGAGTTTTTTAAAAAGATATCAAGAACATTATGTATTATTAAATTAGGTTAAAGAAATTTAAATTTTTCAAATGGTTTTCGAGATTCCACATAATTTTTCCTAATACACATACTTTCAGAATTTTACACTGTAAACAAAAAGTAAAAAATTGAATGTACTTGAAAGCCTAGAACTTTATTAATACAAAAAAAGTAATAATGTAAATCTAATAAATAATCAGACAGATTTAAAAAAAATCTCAGTATTTAGTATTTTTGACTCAAAATAGTGTGTTGGAGGAATAAAAATTTAAAAATAGCAATAGGGCCTTAAAAGTGTTAGACAATGTTATGGTTTCATAAACACCAAAATCTTGTCCTTCAGTTGTCTTTATTTATAAATTGATAAAAACGTTTGGGTTAGTATGCATCTCGAACTGTTTTCAAGTGATATTTAGAAACTATTCTAAAGTTACAACGTATATACTATTCTTTGTTTACTGAGCTTGACCGAATGCCAGATATTCGAAACGTCAATACTAGGCTTTCTAATTATATTCTGGATGTTTCGAATTATTGCAGCTTCTTTAATTTTTCTTTGCTTTCAGTGGGTTTTTTTACGAATAATTTTTGCTTCCAATAGTTGTATACGGTATTGTCAGCAACTCTCGAGCTCAACGTTTCTCACTCGTTAGTATGTTTTTTGTGTTCTGTAACTCTAATTTCGAGTGGTTTCTTGTTTTCCCAAAGTATGCTTTACCTCATTCATAGGGAATTTGATTGGATATGGTCTTAATTTAAAATAACTCGCGTCTAGAGATACCCCGTGATCACGAGATTCTTGACAGCGTTGACACATGAAAAGCTTTATTATGCAGGGACTCGGCTAAAAAATTACATTTGTATTAATTTAGGGTCTTTTTTAATACGTCCCTGCCTAAAAAAATAAAAAGCCGCTTTGCTAACCAGAACTAACCATGACCGACTAGAACTTAGGGCTTTTGAATTTGTCTAAATTATTTGAAGAAGTTATAAACAAAATTTTAAAAACTGATTAGAATAGAATATATAATTACACTTTAAAATCAATTATACCTTTTACCATATCAAAAATTATAAAAATTCAAATTCAAAAGCCCTAAGTTCTAGTCGGTCATGGTTAGTTGTAGTTAGCAAAGAGGCTTTTTATTTTCCCCAATTATATATCAGACGTAAAAATGCGGAGAGGTATTAGAAAAGACCCATAATTTGCTTTTTTTACATTAAATGCATTATTTAGAAACAGCCTACTTTTTAAATAACGCGCCGAGTCTCTGTATAATAAAGCATGTTTCATGTGCCAACAAGAAGCTCGTGATCTCGGGGTGTCTCTAGACGCGAGTTTTAAAATATTGTAGTCTTAGTAAAAATACTTCTTAGAGTGGTTTGGGATTTTAATGCAGTTTTAAAATAATTATAGTTGTTTGCCATTCAGCGAATCTTTTTTGAAGTTTCTTAAACATACGGAATTGTCACAAATGTTAAATCTTGTTAAGTCTTGTTTAAAATTAAGTTGTTTGTCTCGTTCTGAAGTAAGTTCTCGTAATATATTACTGCGTTTCCAAATGTTATGGTACTATGGGGAAACTGCTGTCACGCCAAAAAAAAAACGAATAAAATTTGTAATAGATTGACATGGCATGCTATTTTATTTGAAATTTATTCTTTACTTAAATGTATACCGAAAAAACAGCAACAAATAAATTTGATTAAAAAAAATAAATAAATATATAGTGGCGCTCCATGGTTGGCGTAAAAAACGCTTGAAAGGTTTTGAGCTATTAGCCAGAACCGCAAATTGAAATGGGCGCCTCGAACAACGGGACTGATGCTTGCATAATTTTTCTGGTTTGATTTAAAATTAGGGATTTTTCGGGATGAATTCGAAAGGAAAATCAAGAAGAAAACCTTTTTGTTTTAGATTCTGCAAAAGATTTATTTCTTTGTTGTTTTGAGACAGATTTGAGTGAGGTTCTTTTAGTGTTTGCTAATTTAAAAGCGGGGTGATGCTACCCTTTTTACAATATTTTAATTCTGACTAGAAAAAAGCTTTAATTTAAAAGTTTGTTGGACAGTTGGATTACAGGACATTTTAAATTTTAATAAGCTTTTTTTGTTATTTAAGGATATTCAGAGATAGAAGTATAGTAACCATAATAGTACCATTGCTTTGTTTAAAAGTTGCTGTTTAAAAATGAATTAAATATTATAGGTATTCTCTTTTTGTAAAATAAATAAATAAAACAAATTGTTACCTGTTCAATGCATTAAAAATACACATTAAAGTTAAAAAAGCTCAATCAAACGATGAAATAATATAATTTGAAATACATATTTTATTTTGTGGCAAAATCTTTTGTAAAAAGCTGTCTTGCTTCTTTTAAGTCGGATCGGCATGCAGGTGGTTTTCCATTAGTAAGTTGCTAAAAGTATTGTCTTTGTTTTTTGTCACCCGCTTGCCACGATAAGAAGAAGAAAAGGTGAGTTGAGAAGGAATTAGGCCTTTTTCTCCCTCAGACAGCGCAGGCGCAGTCGGGCCTGTTGATAAACGGCAACCAAAAAGCCACGTTTTGAATCACAGGTGGGAATCGTATTTCCCAAATCATTTACTGAATGTGGCGCTTGATTTGGTGGCCCTTATCTAAAGTTTATGATTCAGTTGAAACCCATAATTGTACGCAATTAAAAAAGGTATTAAATGTCAAAGGACTCTTTTAAAAAAAAAAAAAAATTTTTAGTTAATTGCAAAGTTATTTTTGTTTTTTGCTTTAGTTCCCTTTACTTTTTCAATTTAGTATTCCATTTTTAATTTTATTTAATAGAAAATAACTCAAATATACAATTTTATAGTTGATTCAAATTGTTTGTATTTAATGATTTATAGGGTTTCAATCTGCATATCATAATATACATGTTCTCTTCCTTTTGTAATGTATATTATAGATAATAATAAAAAAAAAACTAAAAAGCAATTAAGGACACTTTTTATTTATCACGTTGCAAATTCTTGGAAATAACAAACTTTCTTAGTATTTTAATTAAAGTGTTTACAGCCTTTCATGCTGTTTTCCAAAAAAGTGACGAAAAGTATGGCTGATTTATGACGCTTGCCACAAAAAATTTGATGAAAGGATATCGGTCAGTGCGGCCAGATTGTGGGAAAAAAGTACTCCCTCCACGCACACGCTAGGGACGCACACAATGTAAGCGGTGCGTGTCGGTGTGATCGGGACACCGAAATAAGCCGAGCGATGCTGAAGTCTCTCCCAGATTAAGGAGAAGCAACGTTACGTCTCCGCGTCGCGTGGTAGGAGAAAGCTTCTCCTTAATCTGGGGGAAGACTTCGGCAACGCTCGGCTTCTTTCGGTGTCTCGACCAGGAGGGACTACTTTTTTCCCACAATCTGGATGCAGTGGTCGGGCAGCAGTCGTTGGGCTGTAAAGTCAAAGTGTAGAAGTTGAACTGTGAGCCGAAAAAAAAGTTGGCTAAAGATCCAAAAAATAAAAAGTAAAAAATGCGTCCTTAAGTAAATTATGTATCGCCTTGCCTTGCTGTGGGTTTTTGTAAAGTAATTAAGTAAAAAGCTGTTTTTCTGATTTATCTTAGAGTACTATTTTTTAGTTAACTTTTGGTTTAAATATAAGTTGGTGTGGTTTGTTAATTAAAGTAAATTTTGTGTTATTATCATGACTAGTGTGTTTTATAATAGAAAACAACCTTTTTCCCTCTATAAACACACAATATATGGATAAGAAACTCCATTTAGAGGTGTAAGCAAGCCAGAAGATCCCTGGCATCCCAACAGGTGCTATAAAATTCAATATCGGCATGTTTGGGTACTTGGACGTCTCGACAGCCGTCGTACTTAGTACTTACGTAACTTTATACAAACCTTTGTGAGGTTTTCAATAGACAACAAAGTATATATAGGATAAAACAAAAATTAATGCGTTTCTTATCAAATAGAGCAACTTCGTCCCTGTTCTATGATATAGTCTGGTGCAAGTACACTCAATTGGCCCTTTGAACTCTCAAATAAGTTATTTTTTATACTAGTACTAGGCAATGGAAATGTCGGATTTTTGGATATTTAACCTATTTAATCCCCCTTTTCATCAACGCTATCCAAGGACCGAAGCATGCGTATATTGCATTCTACGGCACCTTTTAGACAACGCGGTAGTGCCATCACGGACGTGGTGGCAAAAAATAATTACTACCTTTGGGATGGCTCCTGTGTTTTTAGCTTTTTGTTGTTGCCGTGGCTTGTTTGGTGTTGGCTTGATGTTTGTTCTTTTTATATTGCCTTCTTCGTCAGATATATCGGTATCTTCAAGGTTCGTTAGCGGCTGGTACCTGTTTTCGGTTGTGGTATAAGTTTGAACTAGAAATATTTTGCACAGTTTCAGTTTAGCATTGTCGTCGCTGTCTGAATCCTTCCTTCGTGGTCTCTTGTTCGTGTTCTTAGTTGTATTGTTTGAAGGGTTGGCGTTAGGTATTTTATATTTTTTTTCGTCATTTGAAGTGGTTTGCGTAGTTTTGCTCTTCTTTAAAATGGTTAGAGATTTAAAGAAAAGATTTTCCTTTTCTGTTTCCATTATCTCTACGTTTTGGTTATATGGCGTCGTGGGGGTAGTTTGTGAGTTTTCGGTGTTGAAGTCATGTATTTGTTCAAATAGAGGTGGTAGTAGCGGGCTCTTGAACATTGAAGGGATTTTTAATTTTTCAGCTAGGTTAAGTCTTCCGTAATTGTATCTTTGGTGTTCAATTGTGTCTTGCATACCTGGCATCCATCTTTAGCAGCCTTTCGCAATATAAGAGAACTACCCCCATTAACGTCTGGGTAATGTTATATAGACGGGATCTACAGTTTAACGTGGGTTCCGTACCATACCCAATGACACACGGTTTTCACTGGTGGTCACCCATCCATTTACTCACCGTTCCCGGTGTCGCTTAACCTTGCTAATCCCACAGGAAGTGGCATTTCGACGCGACAAAGGCCGTTGGCATTTTAGTGTTTCTTCGGCCCAAAATCAAACCCGGGTCCTCCGCGTACTAAGCAGGATCACTGACCAACAATTAAAATTTGGTGATATGTAAATAATTTTAATTTTTCCATATTTATTTAAATATGCCTAAAAAAACTTACTACCTGTTAAAACGTTGTTTATTTTATTAAAACTTAAAACTTGTTCTAGAGTAGTACATACCAAATCTTTTTTTTTGCAATTGTTAATGGAAAAATCGTTTAAAATGTTTTAAAGCCTTAGAACAAAGCAATTGGAAAGTAAGACTATTTTGTGCAATTTATTAATAAAGTGCGATTACTTAAGCGTGCTCTAAAGAAAGAACTAAAAATCTTAGAGTATAAAATTCTATGTAGGTAATAACACCTTATAACGTTCCAGACGGGCGCTGATCCAAGAAAGTGGCGTGATAATATCTGGAAAGAATGTCACTGCAAAATTGACAAAGCAATGTCTGGAACATAATATAACTGAGGAGCTGTGTCTATGAATATATTATTTTGCGCTATACTTAGACTAGAAATATTATAGATAAAATGGTATATTATTTTTAATTTAGAATTTTTTATTGGCATAGGTCCAACACTACTCCAAATGTCAAAATTTAATAAAGCATTTACGGAATGTTTCTATTTTTGTTGGATGCAGAGTGTTCCCAGGAATCCAAAAATGTAAAAATAAATATGATGTTTCAATTGAAAGTTAAGGCCATTTTCGGTAAAACCGAAAGCCACCGAAAGTTACATGACTTGTCAAAAAATGTCAAATTTGATATTACTTGATATTCCCAAGTTTCATTTTTCTATTTTAAAAAGTGTAGCAAAAAAGTGAATGTGGAAATTCACCAGAGGGGCAAAAAACTCCTAGCAAGTAAATTGTTTTTAAGAGCTCTAATAATTTAATTTTTGTGGGCGTTATTTCCAAGTATAATCCTAACGGCCGGGTGATGATTGCGTTGTTAAATTTAGCAATGGACTTAGCAATTGTTAAAAGTTAACAACGGTTTAGAATATTTAACAAAATGTCAGATTTTGAAAGGCTGCCTACTAAAATCATTGAATAACACTGACTATGCCGTTTTGTTAAACATTCTAAACCGTTGTTAATTTTTAACAATTGCTAAGTCCATTGCTAAATTTAACAACGCGATCATCACTCGGCCGAAAGTCACATAAACACATACTTACAGCAATTGTCATAAAGACTTAAAAATATTTTTTCCTTTTCAACCTATATAGGTGTCTTAAAAAAGGCTTTACTTGGAATACTGGTTCCTTATCTGAAAAATGGGTTTTTTACAAAAGCGTTTTTAATTCCATCCAACAAAAAGCCATTTGTTTTTTTATTGATATCATCATACCAATCACGCAAGAAAGTTTGCTCCTTTCCCCACCGACGAACTGCAGGGACTTATTCTTGTGTAAGTGTTTCCTGGCAACTTCCAAATAGGGCAGCACGGAGTACTGCTCCTACGCATCCTTCTGCATCTGGTATACCCCGGACGACTTTGTCTATGCCATTATCCTAAAGTATATCAGCTGTGCAACTTGCTATTTACCAAGATCTTTTCTTTTCTTTAAACCCACCAAAACAACTTTACTTCATGCGTCCAATAAATCCATTCGTACCCAATTTATTGGTCTTCTAGGATACATGTTTTGTTTTGGAGTGCTTTAAGTTAAATATTGGTCTTTTATTTTCTCAGGTATTCTCGAACATACTCAAAATTACCGAGGCAATGAAAATTTACCTGCGCTACCGTACGTCACTGATAGGACCCTATTAATACGTGCAAGCATTTTCTCATATATTTTTTCCGGGACAGCGGCGTAATATATGCGCTCTTCCACTTTATAAACTTCCCTAAGGAATTTGATGTTTTACGTGTAGTATTTTTTAGTCGGAAAAGTTAAGTGTAAGTACTTTTAATATACAGCGTGTGCAAGAATTCTCTTGCCAAATGACAAACTTTTTATATTGGTTTTTCGACAAAAAAGCATTTTTCAAAAAAGATGGTCTATCCACAACTCCAAATTTTGTTATTAAAAAAATATTATTTTCGAAACAAAAATGATTTAATAAAAAATTATAGTTTCAAAAAATCCGAGATTATTGCCATTTTGTATACCGAGCGATCAAAAATTATCCATAATTACTGAAAAACTTAAAAATATTTCTTTTAAATGTAGAGTAGAAAAATAAAACTAGTTGAGTATTTAATCGAATATTTTTTGTTAGGTAATTACGCAGAAACGATAACATCATAGCAATGAAGACAAAAATATTAACCTAACTATAACAAATGGAAAATCATTGTAAAAATTACAACACAAAACACCAAGATTTTTGGATTATATTTCAATACATAAGCCCTCCATTGTCCAAGCCTTTTGAAATCTTATAATAATAATAAATAATAACGAAGTGAATAAAACAAGATAAACAATATATCGATGTTAATACATGTATTAATAAAATTAATTAATAATACATTAATAAGAATACATTTTTAGGAATATTTGGTAAATATTTACAAATAATAAACAAACCGAGTAATTATACATTATTTATTATAAAAATCATTCTTCTTCATAAGGAAATTTTTTAAATTGCTTTATCACAAACTATATCAGTGTTTGCGGTTAATTCCTGTTCCAGAAATGGAACCAGGAGATTTCTAAACGTTCTTGGCGCATTGTGGATCTTAGTTTTGATTTTGCTATACCAATTTCGAGAAGGTCGTTCCTGTAATTTTTAAATCGAACCTTATCAAATAATAATTTTCATATTTTAAATACAGTAATCTTTTTCAGAGTAGTGGGGGTGCCACGGCACCCACGGCACCCACTGTGCGCACGCCTATGTTTATTACACTAGTTTGGGTGCCGTTTTCCTGATATTTGTAATTATCAGCTGCGAAATTTTGGTCTATCCAGTTTTTAATAAATATTCTAAAGAGACTATCAGTTATTCCGCAGATGATACTAAGCCTGAACATCTTCCTGTTTAAGTAAGGGAAACGTTATCTATTTACTAAACTAACTTAACAATATTAGTAATTTTGCATCAATACTTTTATGCCTGTTTATCTTACAAATGTATTAATAAGAGCGAATAATGATCGAATCCATTAAGGGATAAGATCGGTAATCATCAATGGATGCCCGAGTTAGGTACAATATTTTTTTCAGCTATCGTTTTCTTAATAAATTTTGAAAATTATAATTTTTCTTGGTCACTTTTCGAAATGATATTCGAGTAACACGGACATTAGGTGCAAAGTTCCAAATTAACATAATATTTTAGGTATACTAAGTAGCCTATACTAAAATCGTTAACTAATGGAAAATCATGCGTTAATAAAGTCTATGTATTAATGAATGATTTTGTGTATGCTAATTATATTCATAAATAAAACGTCGCCAAAAAAGAATAATTTGCTCCTTAATATGGACAAATGTTAACATATATACTAATAAGTTAAATTTTAAACAATGATTAATTAAATTTTTATCAATTGATAAATTAAATATTAAATTTAAAAAAATGTAGAATCATTTTTTGAAATTCAGGACTTAACGAAAGGATAATTTAAAATAACCATGACAGAAGCCAAAACACGCATATCATCTTGTGTTTTGCAGTATTCCGGGTTTTGCTTTACCTATTATAAAGCAAAATCCAAGCTACAAACAAGCCCTTGTCTGGCAGAAACAACCGGGGGCTAATTGATTTCGAAATCTAGGTAACGTTTATACAATCTGGCGAGCGGCTCGGTGGCTCACAATCGCAGGCCAGATTCAATTACCGTGAACAAAAGAAGCATTTCTCGTGGCGCTGTAAATGGCGGGAGCTGAACAATTACACTGCTCTGTTCTGAACAATTCCGCACAACAAAAGAACGGACTGCTTTTCGGTTATTTTCGGAAATTATTCTAAGCCAAGTCCGCGAACAGGACAGCATTTGGTGTGCATGATGGTCAAGCTTAGTTTCAGGACTATGTAAACTAGATAAATACGACACATTTTTTAAATATTTTTTTTATCGTGGCTTGAAAATCAACCAAAGGGTTGGAATAGGCATCTACAAAAATAAACCGACGTCCGTGTTTGGTTCGTTTGTTGGTTGGTTAAGATAAGTTTGGTCGCATGCCCATATTTGCACTATTAACTTCGTCTTCACTTTCTTGTTAAAGAAGTCCGCTTTCTTAATTAGTCCAAGGTATTTACGCGGAGAAGAGTTTTCACTCAGTATATGTCTTTTGTGTGTCAGTGCATTACAATTGTATATAATGTATAAGTCTATTTCCTTCTCCTCGTCGTAAAGCCTGCATGTTGTAGGACCATTATGTATACCCATTTTCTGTAAGTATTACCTTAGATAATGGTTGCCTGTCAGAGGTTCTACAACTTGTCCTATCTGAATGTGCCCCAGAAAAAATACCTCACCTGTTAGTTTCATAAATAGGACCATCTGTTTATTGTTGTTCTTTTCGTCTGTTTTAATAGTCCAAGAACTGGCTCTGAGTCATTAAATTTTTAGATAAACATCTCTTGCTAGTTTATCTACTTGCCATTAACTTTTATTTCCAAGTTTCCAGAAACCCAGAGGAGTTTTATCTTGTTGTTTTTGACAGCAAGTTCTTTAAGTCATACATGCACTCCATCGTATTCTTAGATGAAAAGTGACGGAAATGGAATGGCAATAAATGAAAGAACATTGTCTTTTAATCGGAGATTAAAGCAGTCAGCTTCTATAAAATCAGCTCTACATTAATTAGGGGCTATATTATATTCGCCCTCAAGTGTATGGACTATAATAAAAGCTTATTGTGGCCTGGATTTTACGCCACAAAGGTCATCAAGAAAATGAGAAGCTTAAATGGAAAATACTAGAACCGGGTGGATATACCGAGATCCTATAGCTGGCAATTACAAACCTCTGGGTAACGATAACCGAAAAAGTTTATTACATGCCTTTAGCCAAAGCTTACCTCGGGTCGTTGTAGGTTAAATGGGCGGTTGGAACGAGTTAATCTGACTGAGGACAATCTATGTAGGTTCTGTCAGGAAAAAAACTATTGAGCATGTGTAGTGGTAATGAGAGAAGCTACGCAGGCTTCTCCCAAAAAACTCCTGTCTTGGCACATCATGGAAGGAGAAGTACAACAAAGTTAAGATTGTGGAAAAAGAAAAACACACTGTCTAACTGAATTAAAAAAGTAATCGAAGCCCGTTTAATTTTGGGACAGTTTATAAAACCTTGAGAACTAAGCAATAACATACCGTTAGGGTTTCAAAAGAAGTGACAGTTTGTTAATACGGAACTCAATATTTGAAGATTTGAACGAGAAAAGTAGCTTTTGCCACTATTTTTGATACTCTAGGGATGCAGAGATGGCAAAGCGGGTAGTTCGAAACTTTTCAAGTAATCTCAGTTAGTTTTGTTTGGTATACATACAGAATATGCAAATTAGACTGGAAGAACTGGAAAAAGGCTTCGTGGTACCGATTGACAAGTAACAAGTAACTTAAATTATATTATATTGTAGTCATGTATAATTTGATACTGATCCCTGTATACGTTAATAATAATTTAGTGGCAAATAGAAACGTGAACTATCTTCAATTTTCCGACACTATTCCCTAATGTAATCCATAAAATATATTCCTTGATCCATCCCTGTATTAAACCTAATCAATCTTGTCCCGGCTTTATAATTGTTGGATGGTACACGATGAAAGAAAAGATACCCCTTGTTCTGTTTATTCATTGTTGAAGTATACGTGTTTATTTGATTTTTGGGAAAATAGAAGCTAATGTATACCAAACTATGGAATTGTTCGGAAGACCAGACATAAACGTGAAATTTTAGGTAAGGCAGGCAATGAATGATTATGTAAACATGTTGGGGAATAATTAGTTATGTGCGATAACAACGCCGACAGAAGTTTTGATTTTAAAACGTTTAAGGAATTATGAATGATTAATTGATTAATTGGATAATTTAATACAAGCAGATGTTTCAGCTAAAATCGCATGCCCTGATGTAAATTTATTATAAAAGTTATTGTATTTTTTGTACGACCCACTACTTTAAATTATTTACTGTTTAAGCTGTGTGTACTGGTTGTAAGGACAATGGTAAATAATTTCTTATTGTTTGATGTACAGTAAGCAAAGTTTAGAAATATTTAAAGTTTTAGAAGAAAAAATTTTCTTTTAAATATGTACAGGTTGTCCTGATTTCCTATGTTCTGCAGGGTATTTTTCTTATAAGTAGAGATAGAGGGTTGCGATTTGCACAGTACCGTGCTCCTTTTGTTTAAATACAAAATATGATATTACAAAAGTTTAATGATCCCTTAAATTTAGAAATACAGGGTGATATTAAAAAATGTATATTTTTGGAAACGGATTTATATAGATATTGTTTACGTAGAATCCAGGGGTATAGTCGTCTGTTTTCTAGGTTACATATTTTTTTAGATATAAACTGAACTTGGATTTTTTTTAATGGAAGGCACTGTATATTTCTACATATTTTTAAAAATCCTGAATTGAGCATTACAAATACATATACAATACATCCACTTATTTGCAAAATAAGTTTAAAACGTTTAATTTTAATAAATTTTAGTTTTTAATTAATTATATCTTTTATAATAAAATTTAAAGTTAAAAATATTTTATTTTTTAAAATTATAATTAAATTAAAAAAACATTTTACTACTACAGTAATTACGTTTAAAAGATAATTTAAAACAAAAAAATATATATATAACTAAAAAATGTATATAAAAACTGTCTATTTCTACCTATAAATTATAATTAGATACATTTAAATACTAAAATTAAAAAATCGTCACCTATAAAGAAAAAGTCTGTACATACAGACTTTATTGCAATTTTAACTTTTTATATAGCCAGTAAGTAGCCAATAACAGTTAGAAAAAATAGGGGAAATACAACATGCCTATATTTAATTTAATCTAATTTAATACGATAAAAATAATGACCTAGCATCAAAATTGGATGTATATGATATTCAGTATCTATTCTCATTGAATTAATTTACTTTTATAGTATGACAAGCATTTCGCCCCGTGTACTACCCAAATCTGGCTGTTTAATTTTTTTCCGTTCTTACGGGCTATTACTTATCCCTCCTACTCCATCGCGTCACATCACATTTTGCTTCCCGAGCTCCGTCTTTCATCACACACACGGCGGATAGCGAGCATCTTGCAGCTGAGGAATTTTATTTTATCGTATTTCATTTGTTGTTATTCTTTAATATGAATGACGTTTGTGAATTTCTCATACAAACTTCCATCCCCTCTTTTAAGCCCTCTGGGGATAAAGTTCTAAAAACACTACCATTTTCTATTTTTCTAGGTAGTTAATAGTCGAATTACCAACTCTTCTATTAACAGTTTTAAAAATGACCAAAAAAAATTATACAAACTTTTTTTTCATTTGAACCCCCTAGAGTATGTTATTTCTATAGCCCACATACCAATTATCATAGTCCAGAAATGACGAAGTTCCATACAAACTTTCATGCACCTTTCTGCCCCTTTAGGGAGGAAGTTTTCTAAAATCCTTTCTCAGCTGACGTCCTTATTTTTCTGGGTAATCAGAAGCCCAATTACCAAGTCCTGTATTTACAACTTCAAAAAGTGACAATTTTTCGCTACAAACTTTCATACCCATTTTAACCCCCTCAAGAGATATAATATCTAAAATGTTAAAACTGTTAATTTGTAATCGTAATCAATAGCCAACATAACAATTTTCATATTCCAGTCCAGAAATGACAATGTTTGATATAAACTTTCACCTCCATTCTACCCCTTTGTGGGAAAAGTTTGCTAAAATCCTTTCTGTGCTGACGTCTTCTATTTACAAAAATTACCAACTCCCATATTTACAATTTTAAAAATTACAATGTTTCTATCCAAACTTTCATCCCCCAATTTAACCCCCCCAAAGGATGTTATTCAAAAGTGTTAAAACAGATAAATTCTAATCGTAATTAATAGCCTACAAACCAATTTTCATACTTCTAAGTAAGACAGAGTTCAATATAAACTTTCATCCCTCATTCTACACCTTTAGGGAGATTTCCAAATTTTTTTTTAGCGGATGTTTGCTACTCTTATGGCCGAGTGATGATCGCGTTGTTAAAGTTAGCAATGGACTTAGCAATTGTTAAAAGTTAATAACGGTTTAGAATGTTTAACAAAACGTCATTGTCAGTGTTATTCAATGATTTTAGTAGGCAACCTGTCAAAATCTGACATTTTGTTAAACATTCTAAACCGTTGTTAACTTTTAACAATTGCTAAGTCCATTGCTAATTTTAACAACGCGATCATCACTCGGCCGATAATCTACCCTATATAAAAATAGGGATATTACTTGGCAAAGATTTTTTATTACAAAAATGTTGATAAAAATTTTAAATATTGATACAAAATTGCAGAACAGTTAAAAGGCATATATTTCTTTATTTTGTCATGGCCTACTATAAAATATTGGGGATCTTTTAATGATCCCGTTATTGACTTATTTTGCAAAAAATTGGTAGGTTGTATATACATATATATTTGAAAAAATAAGCAAAAAAATCTTAATATAGAAACACCCGACGACACTACCGGATTCTACGTAAAATAACACAGGTCCACAAAAAAAAGTAGGTGGTGTGTACTGGGTGTCGGACTAAGATTTTCCGGCGTATTTTTTTCCGCTAAATACGAATGTTTAGTCAAAATTGGGGATCAAACAGCAAATAATCGAGAAAAACCCAAAAAAACGGTACGGTACATTTACCGGCAGTAACCTGCTACCACGAAATGTTTGGACTACGACTATATAAACTATAAGAGATACAAAAACTTTCATAAAACAAAAAATAGAGCTTACTAAATTGTCTATATAAAAAGTTATATAAATATTTTTGATAAGATAAATAAGAAAGGAGATATAAACGAAAATGTAATTTTAGTCCAAAATAGAAAAAAAAATTATGTGATTTTTGTTTTTTTTTATTATAAATCGTTTATTTAATTTATTTAATCCTAAATCACTTAAAATTTACAAAAAAAATTAAATAACAACATTTTTTTAATTTTTTTTTCGCCAGGGGCATATCTTGAAAAAATCCTGCAAATTTGGTTTTTTGAAGAATATTGCGTTTAGACAAAAAGGTTATATGACTTAAATTAATGGTCTTGTAAAAATACATAGTTTATGTCCTATAAAATTTCGTGTGACTTTTATTATTTTTGAGATATTGACGTTAAAAAAATCGTTTTTATCTAAAATTACTTTTTTTTGCTGGGTGACCCCCAATTTTGACTGCAGATTCGTGTTCAGCGGCAAAAAATACGCCAGAAAATCTTAGTGCGACACCCAGCACACACCACTTTTTTATTTTTGTGGACCTGTGTAATCTATAATAATCCGTTTTTACCTTTTTATTAGCCGATTTGGCCAGACGTAAATTAGGCTGAAACTATTTTTTTTTAAGATATTTAGCACATGATATAAATTTTGGACGTGTTTTGGGATCAAATTAAATTTTATGCAAGGTGCCGATTTACATCTAGTATCACTGCTACTAAAAATGTATTAGGTTATCGCTTGCTTTTAAGAGATATTAATCTAAATTTACATTTACAAACAGTTTCATATGGCGCTTATGACGATTGTCATTAAACCACTTGTCGGCTTAAATGCCTTAAAAACCTTTTAACAACCTGCTATTTGCCCTATTTATCTTAAAGTTACCCAAAATTCGACTTTTGTCAAATTTATCGCTTGTTACCCGGCCAGCTGAGTACCACCCATTGTGTCGGTACATTTTTCCAGTAAAAAGGGCTTCTTTATAGGCGCCCTTACTTATTGCTTTTAGACAAATTATAATAAAAACTACATTTAAAATCAACACGTTCTTTTTTAAGATTAATGAGGGTTCTTTGTTTATTATTCTCTCGTAACGTTTTCTCTATTTATTAACCGGGGGCTCTAAAATATTGTCGTAAAAATAATGGCTGTGTTTTTTTATACCATAAGGGGGTCTCTGTTTTTATTTACATAAAATTTGTTAAGTTTACGGTTCTTGGTGATAGTAAGGTGGTGTTTCTTTGGAAAAAATAAATTAATATACATATAAGTAATGAAGGGCTAAAGATGCATTCCAGATGTGAATACGAATGGCGGATTTTTATAAAAATTACTTTGTTAATAAACGTAAAAATAATACGTATAGGGTCATCAAGTAAAGACTAAGCATATCTAAAAAAAATGATATTGTCATCTTGTGCCAAAGCAAAAGAGATACGACCTAGAATTCGTTTTTTAAAGCATTTTATTTTTCGATGCGTTTTAATTTAAAGACTTTTGATGTTTTTTAGTAACAACAAAATTATTTGAATTTATGTAAGAGATTGACGAATTAAATAAGAAAAGTGAAAAAGGCAACAATGGATAATTAAAATGACAAAACATAAAAAGTCAATATTAAGTCGAGGTCTAGCGTTTATTACTACTTTAAATACATATTCCAGAAAGTAAAACATATATTTAAATTTATTCTGTGGTTACTAAAAATTAAAACCAAGACTTTTTTATTGAAATGTAAAGAAAAACGTGAAACGCTTTCAATAACGAGCCAATAAAGATGGCGTCTCTCTAAGAAATTGTTAATTTCGTGTAGTACCTCTTTTGTTTAATTCGAAGTCATTCTCCTAGTTATTTTTTTTAAATTTTTTAAGAAAAAATAGACAAGATAAATGTTTCATTATTTTAAATACGATAAAAGCTATAAATTTGGCCCTGTTGAATCCTCGTTGGATAAACCTGGATATATGATAATATACATAAATGGGACCTTTTTACAAAAAAAAATAATAATAGGTACTGCTTTTTCCAAAAACTGTATTTTTTTCTCTTTGCAATAGTCAAAAATTTCATTATGTTTTTTGTTTAATTCAGCTCTTAATTTCCGGATTTTATCTGTTGTTTTTTATTAATTTAAGCAAATAGGGCTTTTCAATATTTAGACACGAATCCAATAAAGTTATTTGAAATTGTAAAATGGGGATGGATGAAAGTTTGTAGAGATCGAACACTGTTAGAATAACACCGATACGTCACGGTTTTATACGGGTTTGCCATATGAGACCGTGACATTTCGGTGTTGTTCTTACAGCGTTCGATCTCTATACAAAAATCGCAGGACACCCGCTAAGCCGCGGACTGTGTGATGGAAGACGAAGAGCTTGATATGATGTGAGACGATGTGAGAAGAGGGGGGCACATAACGGCCAGACTCGTAAGGGCAGATGTCATCATACGTATTAAATTTATAAAATTCTCGTTGCAATATCCCGCGAAAACGGGAAAACAAAACATGTTTTTAATAATACTTCCTCATATATGGGACTCGTAGAAACTCTAACACAAATGTTATACTTAATGAATAATCCTAATTTAGGACCCTCGCCTTATGACTTAACACTATTTTACAATTACTTTCGTCGCCCCATAGGGTTAACATTTACCCATTAACCAAAGCAAGTGTAATAATCAACCCCAAAAACAACGCATTAAGCATTAAGGGCACCAAATAAGGGATTGTATTAGTGCTCCCCGTGGATTCGAATCTCTTAGTACAATTGTCGTTTTCTCGCGGTGTTACTGGGTGACTCATAACGCATTTTCCAAGGTCCCATGTGCAAAAATTTGCCCCCTGATGGTAGGATTTATTCCTTTTTTGCCCTTGATGTAAGAAACACTTTGAGGTGATTTAACGAATGCCGGAATTGAGTGTTCCTTTATAAGAGGTTTTTGTTTCGCTTTGGCACAAAAATAGTTTTCAATTAGACTCCTCTATATAGAATTAATTTATTCATACCAGTAGAGGCTTGTGGTTTGTCCCGCAGGAAGGGGCCTAACCTACAGGGGCCAAAAAATAGCCTACATTATACATAGGATTTATGTAGGTATATTATGTCTCATTTTTTTATTTTAGGAAAAAATAGATTATAATCGACATTGTTATATAAGCAAATACAAACCCAGTCTATTTTTAAAAAATAAAAGTCAATTTTCTGCTTTGTCAGCATTAAAGTAAATCCATATTATAATTTTTTATTATTATTACCATTCACGGTTCGGTTTTTTCGGTTTAAAGGATGAATTTTTACTTCCGGTTTTTTTTGCGGCAAATGTTAAAAGACGTAATTAGAAGTCATATAAAACAAAAATTAGCCAAAACACCGAGCGCATATTAAAAAAAATACGAAAAAAAAAGCCTAAAATTAAAAAAAAGAGTAAAATACGTACTTTAATCGCTTAGATACATTATATTTTTGCTTATGCCTGTTAGGAATTCTTAAATATAAAATCTCTATGCTATGCTACGTAAGGACACGCGAAATAGTAAAGCTGCATGTTTTTTTTAATCAAAAATTAGGGGTATGTTTATAAAATAATAAACCAATTCATATTTTTAAAGAAGAAAGTTATTTTATTTATACGAGGATATATTTTTACTTTGTAATTTTGTCATGTTTATAAAATTTATTTTTTAAGAATTGCTTTGAAAATTCTGGGTTGCTTTAGAGTAATGTAGTAGTATGAGGGATGTCAAATAATAACGTAGAGATTTCGTGCAATATAATTTATTTAAAATATTTTTTTATATAATTATACTTATATTTTATAAATGTATTTTATTCATTTATAGTAAATATGATAATTGAATATAAACCTATATTTTATGTTTATGACTTTTATCTAGGAGGGCAGCACCCCGGAGCCTCACCCTTTAACCGTTACTGATTCTTATACAGAATGGGCCTGGTTTTTGATAACAAGTTTTAGCAGTTAATAGAACACCATAGTTATTGACAAAAATCTCGTATCTATATAAACAATTGCTTCAATTTTGAGATATAGAGTGTTTCATTACTGATCACCAAGATGGTGTTTTTTAAATACATTTAAAGTTTTAAAAGTTACATTAAAAAAAATACACTAAATAAGATTTAGGTATATAAGATGGAAAATGTAACGAGAGTTTAAATAAACCAAAACTTTTTTTTTGAATGACACAGTTATATTTGACAAAACTTCCTTCTCTTGTCCACCGACAAACTTTTGCTTGCGAGCAAGTCCCCAACTTCACACTTTAATGATCCTTTTATTCCTAGAATGTCAAAGCTATGGAACCTTCTGTCTGTTTTCTTTCCTTTCCCCCCAAACCTCTACATCTTCAAGTCTCGTGTTAACAATATTCCTTTTGCTTGACTTAAGATACACAAGGTATGTTAATAGCAGGCTTAAGGCCTTCGTGGAGTGTCCCAAGAGAAAAAAATTCAAAAACCGAAAAATTTAAAAGAAAATTTTTAAAAATTTTAATTTTTTTTTTCTGATAGTTTTTGATATCCCAGTTCATGCTGGAATTTAATTTATCCCAATTTTTTATCAAGGAAAAATTAAATTTAAAAATGTATATAAACATAAATTTTTGTTTAAATTATAAAATAGCCTAAAAAAAGTAATTCCGTTGGTAAAAACAGCCTAGGAGCTGAGTTAAGGTGAATCTCCGGATGGAAATTTTTGATAGGAACCTTAATATTCTCGATACAACTGTATTAGGAAGAATGATTATATAGTATCACTCCCAGGCACCCCCTTTTAATAACAATTCTAAGGTTTCTAATCCAATGGGTTTAGTTTGATTATACGTCGGAATTTTTCGGGTGTAAAAATATTCCGGGATTAAGCCTAGACGGTCTGAATGACGTATAGACCACATGAGACCGGGAGTTACTTTAATGATTTCTTTTCCGTGGGGTATTTTGGAAACGGAGTATCATACCTCAATAAAATAATGGGATGTTTAACTACTTATCAGTTGCATACAAGAATAAAAAGCTAAACTTTACTAAAATTGCCTATGAATTGGATTTATACCGGGTATCAAGGTATACATTTATACCTTCGTATATTCGGTTCTGTAGTTTCGAATCAGACTTTTATTATCTCTTATGATATACTAGGTACGAAAAAAAGCCTAATTCCTTTTAATGAAACATCCTTTATATTATTAAAAACATATTTCAAGGAGCTTTAAGAAAATATGACATTTGATGTGTCCTTCTTTAATAGTTTCGGGGATGACCATCCAAATCTAAAAACTGTTTTATTTTCCGTTAAACATATCTGCAGCAGTAAGCTTACGGCTTACAGGTACTACTGTGAAGATACCTACCCAACAAACTAATATTTTTATTTATTTTGTGTGTATTGATTAAAACTTATTTTTTTAAATTTAAGGATACATTAGTCAAAAATAACTTAGTGAATACGTATCCAACAAAATTAATTAAATAATAATTTAAAATGGCTTAATACTTACTTTTGTAGAGAAACTTTGTTGGAGGACTGATTAGCCGAGCCAGGTACGAGGTACAACAATTGTCTCGCCGATGCATTATTAGTAATTCATCGTCATTTGTCTTGTGAGTTTTCATTTTAAAATTATACGTTTTGTCTTGTATTTGCTTTAGTTTTATTATAAGTTGTTAAAATAACACATGTTTATACCAACTTCAAGTTAAGTCCATGTGACTTGTAGTTGTGTGTATTGTCTAATCACTTAGACTTTGCTGATAATAGTTTGAGGTTTCAGAAAAAAAAATAAGTTTAATGCACTTTAATTGGATTGGACGAACAAACATGTACAAAAAGGACAATTTGAGCAATTGTTTTAATAGCTAAAGAAGTTATGGTACTTTACTCATAAGTAAAAAAAAGGTTTTTGATTTTTATTTGTACTACTATGCTGGTGCTTTAATTTCCAAGAAAAATGTCCCGTGTTATATCCATTTGTCAAAGTACAGTATACCATGTGATTGTTCTTTAACTTTTAGCTGGATATCGACTACTAATTTTAATTTAGGCAAATAAATTTTTGCAAGATGTTATAAGTATACAAGTTGGGTAAAATATTTTATAGTCATAAAATATTTTTTATTAGGAAATCTTGTAAATTAAAAACGGAAAAAATAGATCCTACCAACATTCCAAGTCCTTGTAATGTAACATTTAAAAATGAACAAAAAAGGTTTTGCAAACGAAAAATGTTTACAAATGAGTATAAAAAAAACATGTTTTCAAGAAAAAATATTTTAACCTTGGTCATAAGTTCTAACTGTTAGAATGTGATTTAGTATGATTATTCTTTAAAAAAAATACCGTTTTATGTCGGAACCTTGCTTGACTAATGTCATTAACCAATGACAATTAGATTTGCTCCGCTAAGGTTGTTTTTTAAATAAAGTATTTTAATTCAAAAATACCCAGTAATATTTAAAAATACATTATCCATTATATTTTTAAATGTTTTTAATTATCCCAGATATCGGAAAATACGTAGGTCACATCGAAAATTTCTACAAACTAATATACTCAAGGCACCTATGACACGAAGTAGGCTGAAAACAAAATCTATATTCTTTTAAGTCTTGACATAAACAATTGCAAGTCGATACCTGTCATTGTTAATTTGTCGTGAGGAAGAATATGTCCGTTAGCGTTAAAATGTATCTTACACGTGAAAACTTTTGCGCTATGATTTATTATGTTTTAAAGTGGTCTGTGCCCAAAGCAGTGCAGTGAAAGACTTCAAATTGCTTTTGGTAATAAAGCCTAGAGATCGAGGGATGTGTACAACTGGTTCAACGAATTTAAATTTGAACGAGTTTCTTTGAGTGACGAATTGCGTGAGGGGCGGCCAATTTCTGAAGAACACATAGCTACTGTTTGACAAATAGTAGAAGAAGACAATCGTGTAACATATTTAATTATTCGGGGACTGCAATCGAAAAGATCTTGCACCATCATCTTGAAGGTAAAAAAGTTTGTAGTAACCGAAGCTCAAAAAGCACATTGCGTCGAATGGTGCACAGAAATTCTAATAAAACACGGAGTACATCAAATGCTCTCTACAACATCATCACTGGTGACGAAACATGGATTTATGCCTTTGAGCCTAAATCAAAACGTCAGTCGTCTCAATGACTGTTTCCAAATGACCCAAATCCAGTTAAAGTTAGACAGTCCCGCAGGGTTGGGAAAAAAAAGATAACGGTTTTTTTTTGGAAAAAGGGGGCCAGTCACAACGGTTTTATTAGAAGGTTAACGAACAGTTAATGATCTTTGGTACGCTACAGTTTGTTTGCCTTAAGTTCTGGAAAAAGTTCGATTAATGCGTCCAAGAAGCAACATAGTTTTGCATTACGCCAATGCTTCGTCCCATATGGTTCTGCAAACAAATCAATTTTTAGAGCAGTCAAAGGTTAGATATTGGAACATCCACGTTACAGCCCCGAACTCTTACCATGTGACTTTCTGTTTGTTCCCAGAACTTAAAAATAAAATGCGTGGTCAGCGTTTTTTCAAATCCAAATGCAGCTGTTTTTGCGTTTGAAAACCTTATTCCGGAATTGACCCGGGAACAATGGCATTCATATTTTACTGATTGGTTTATCAATTGAATAAATGTGTTAAGTTAAAAGGAGAATATTTTAAAAAACAATAAAGCAATTTTTTTACAAATAAGTAATATTTCTTATGGTTTTCAGAAATTTTCTGTGCGGCATTTTAATTAAGTTTGTTTATACCATACGCCATTCAATGAGCGTTATTAAATCCAAGTAATTAATAATTTAAGCAAATCAATACATGTCTCCTTTTACTCAAACTATACTGTGCTCGCCGACTTCATTACCCCTTAGATATCAAGAATATTACCCTTATTTTCCCAATATAAAGCTTAAGAGGTACAGACCCAATATCGGAAGCTGTAGTGCGCTCAAATAATTTACACTTGGCATTGGCAAAGTTAAATTTAAACTGTCACTATGCGAATGATGGATGTTTCTTGCTTTACCCTCATCCCGTGGAAAATATATTGGCATAACCTAAAATAGAGAACGATTGCAGGAATAATTTAACAACCTTAAAATTTAAAAGTTAAGAAAAATCTGGTCTTTTTTATTTGAGAATGACAACTGAACAAAAAATGTATCGCATTGCTCAAAAAGTAAGTAACCATGATTACAAACGCAAGTGACCAATGGAGAGAAGTTTTCTTTAGTTGCTTTTGCTTATTTTATTCGGGAACAAAAATAAATAGATATTAGAACTCCCACCCACATAAATTTGGCAAACCGTGTAAAAAGTGGTCTCGAGCATGGCGCTGAACGCGCGATTATGCTTTTGGAGCCAAGAAGTGGATGTCAAAGCATGCTAGGGGAAATATACCGCACCAGGTCCTCGCATATCTACATTGGTCCTAACCCTTTTTGATCCCCTCTCTCCTCCAAGAGGGGGATAGTGCGTTCAGCGCAATTTTCGAAACTATTTTTTACACATTTTTCCAAATTTATATGGAATTAAAGATATAACGCTAAGTCGTCCAAAATATTTAAATGCCATTTTGAAAAAACTTCTCAGATAGCGTCTGCCTTTAATCTTTTAACAAAATTATTAACAAAATCTTTAAATATTTACAACAAAACAATTACCACTTACTACAAAAAAATATACTAATTTCTACTTAAAACTAAAAATTACGAAATAAAAATAAGGTAATTTAAAAATTAAATTGACTTCAAAAAATTAACTTAAAATTATGAAGTAATATGTTTATACATATACGAAATTAACCAGCAAAAACGACATCAAATTAAGGTACGAAAAAAATTGGGGTCTACACTTTTTGAGGTCAGTGCCAGCAAATTTATCGAATATAAAATTTATTTACAATAAAAACGATGGCTTTGCTGGCACCAACCTTAAAAATTGTAGGCCCCTAATTTTCGTACCTACTTTTGTTTCGTTTTTGTTGGTTAATTTAGGATAGGCATAAAAAATCATATTGTGTAATTTTGAGGTCTAAATATAAACTATTACTTTTCTCTACGAAAAATTCATCGATATGGTTTTCCAAAAAAACCATTTTGTTTGCTTTTTAAGTATTTACCAAAGAACTATTACCTTATTTAATTATTTTTTTACTCTAAAACAAAAAAATGGTAGTTTTTATAGGTTCTTTCGCGTACAAAACAAGAAAAAACTTATTTTGTTTTTTATGTTCTATGCATTACTTTTTAAAACATCATTTTACACAATAAACCAACATATTAGGAGCTAGTAAGAAAAAAACTGTATTGCTCTTATTCTTACTATTCTTCAAGATCATTTGCCGAACGCCAGTTAAAATCTTTAAACCTAATGTGTTAACTCTACTTCCTTATCTGTCTGTTTTGTTGTCAGTGGTCAATAGAGTGACCTATATTAAATGAAGACCCCATCAGAATATTGCTTCTTGATTTTAAGTTAGGTATATTCTAAAATATGAATTCAACAAAGAATATCGTTAAAATTACCGTCAAGTTGCAAGACCTCTCTAATACTATAAAGTTTTGACAAGAATTATTACGATAAAATTGATATTATGTTTGGTCGATACATCATCGTAAAGGTTTCCAAAATTATTTAAAAAATGCTTCGGCTTTTTTTATAATTTACATAATGTGAAAAATGTGTATGTTTAAGAAAATTTGTTTGGGGATAAGATCAATAATTTGAAATTTTCAGGTAAAAAATTTTAAAGTCTAAAAGCACCTCTACCATTTAACAATTGCTTGATGTATCTAAGGCTTTGGACTTGGTCTGGCATGATGCGCTCCCAAACTTCCTTTCTGCGGTCTTTTACCCAGACTTTGTTCTTGGTTCTCCAGTTGCCTTTCTAATCGGCGTGGGTGGTCACTCCTTTAGCTTTTACTAAATTGATCTTGGTGTACCATTCTGTTCCAGTTCTGATACCAACTTTATTTCTACTTTACATTACGATCTTTACCCCTCCACAGTACACATTTTATAGTTTTGCTGAGCCAGTCTGATTTGGAAAGCAAGCGTAGGGTAATACAGATATATCTTTCAAAGGACATTTATCAATTTTGGATTGGGCACCAAAAATCTTGCCCAGCTGAATGTCTTAAGCACATAGTCATGTTCGTTGTTGCAAAAAAAGTTTAGCAATACTCATCCTTTACTTGTAAGCGGCCAAGTTCTGCAAAATAAGAGGTAATTCATTAATGTATTTATATCCATACCCGCTGCAGCTTCAAAAAGCTCGGGTTTTCCTTTCGAGCCAGAGAATATTTTTCTCTTCTAATATGTAGATATCCCTAATCAGACCCTGCTTGGAGTATTGTTCCCAAATACGGGCAATTCTGTTTTCCACAGCTTTAAGCATTGTGGATTTTATTTAGAGAAAGGTTGGTCAATGTTATTGCTTGCTTAGCGGCTTCCACTAGAATACCATGAAGTGCCACTTTCATGCGTCCCTTTAAAGTCCAACTGGGTAAGTGCCAAACTTCCCAATTTATTTGGCCTTTATCTACAGAAAGTCTATGCACCGGAACTTTAGCCTGTGAGGTTTTTCTTCCCTTCCAATATTTTAGTCTCGTCTTAATTAACTGCCTCTTATTTTAGTCCCACGGTATGTTAGTGCTTAGGCTTTGAACCCCGTTATGCAAAATCATTGTAAAAGAAAAAATTATTAACAAGTAACAGATTAGATATATATTTATATATATATATCATATATATATATATATATATATATATATATAATATATATATATATATATATATATATATATATATATTTGTTTTAATGCAATATTCAAATTAAATTCGATATAAACACTTTTTATGAAAAGTACGAGAATTAATTAAACGGCTAATTATTTCCTCATCATTTACTCTAAAATTAATACCGATCACACAGCAAGCACATTGCCAACTTGTCTCTATCAGATGTGCTGCTCCATATATTCATCTCTTTCCCCTACTTCCATTTTAACCACAGATTAATTTTAAACGTAGATTAATTTGCGGTTTTAATTAATATTTATGGAGAGGGAGCCATTATTTCAAATTATTTTTCCCGCATTAATCATTCTCTTTAAGGGTTCCGAATATGCGTATTTGTTTTTTAGGTGGATGATTACGGAGGGTAGTTTTCGTAATATTAATTTTAGTTTAGCGGATGACTTCGGTGCTCACAATCCATTTTATTTTTTGATTAATAACGTTTATTTCATTTTAAACACTTTTTTGAGTTGAAACCCCTGTTTCTGTTACGGTGCTATTGATGTACTGTTGCCGTTGCTTTTTGTAAACTGTTTAATTTATAAACTGTACGTTGAGATTAGTTTAATTTAAGGTTTTACTGTCAGTAAACCCTTTTCACTTTTGTTTTTGTTTATGTATTATTTGGTTTATGTTTATTGAACGTTCCTTTATCAGCTCTAAAATAAAGCCTCAAAAAATTAAATATTACAACGGATCAACAGCGTACGACCAACACTAGTTTCATAGAAGCAATCTTATTGGTTAATCACGAATGTTCTGAGCCGTTTTTTACGCTTTGCTCCCGATTTATAGAAAAATCAAAGATATACAAGTTGTACAATAAAATTTAAATTAAATAATCCGTTTACTAAATTTAAATCGAACTATTATAGTTAATACGACGATTTGTTTAAAATATCACTGCAAAATATTTAAACTGCGATTTAAAAAAACTACAGATACAGGGCGTTGTTACATTTTTGTCGATTTTACGAGGGTCTTGTATATTACTTGTTATTTGAGATAGAGAAAAACTTTAAATAGCAATATGTTGTAGATTTTTATGTGGATTTCAGTCACGTACTAATTTTTCTGCCAGTTAAACTTTTCGGGTTATATATGACCTTACTAGATAGAGCCTTCAAAAAAAGTAAATGAAACATATCAAAACTCCAATGATATTTATTTGTTTAAAAAAACCCGCATAATGTGCGTTGGTTTACACATTTTCAATCGCCATTTTCTCGAAAACCAACGAAGATAGGAATAGTATACAATACAGGTTTTTTTTAATCATAAATACCGTACGAGTCAAATCCTAAAATAAATACGAGGTATTCCATTCAAAATGTCAAAATTTACGACACTTCTGGTTAAACCGAAAAAAATGTGACCTAACTCGTCAAAGTAGAGTTTTTATATATTATGTTTTATATATTATATAAAGATGTTTAAAAAAACTTTTTCATTGCAAACCTAAGGTATTTTTCATAAACCTTATACGCTACTTAAACAATTAATTTTTTTCTAAAGATATTTTTAAAAATATTGAAGAACAAATTAGTATTACATCCATAGCCTTGGCAGCTTCAAAAAAGCTAGAATTCCTCCTTCGAGTCAGAAAGTATTTCTCTTCTTTAAATCTGTATAGACTCTGTATGTATCCCAAATCAGACCCTCTTTAAAATATTGTTCTCATGTCTGGGGAATGGCGTCCCCTACAACACTTAGCATTCTGGACTCCATTTAAAGAAGAGCCGTTCGTCTTATTAATGACCCCACGCTCACAGAAAGGTTTCCTCTTCTTGCCCATCGTCGAGCTGTAGGTTATCTATCGCTCTTCTATAGGTATTTTCACGCATTTTGCTTAGAAGAGTTGGCCAGTATAATTCCCTCTCTAGCAGCTCCCAACAAAGCAACACGTAGTGCAACTTCTATTCATCCTTTTACAGTTCAGTTAGAGAGGCCCCGAACTTTCCCGTTTTCTGCTTTCCTTCATCCCTAGAGTGTCAAAATTGTGGAACCTGCTGCCCGCAGAAGTTTTTTCTTCTCCTCCCAATCTCCAAATATTTAAGTCCCGTGTGAACAAACTTTCTCTTACCACCCTTAAGGCACCCACAGTACGTTAGTACTTAGGCATCAGCCTTCGTGGACTATCCCAGGATAAAAAAAACCATGTGTAAGGTTTTACGAAGTCAAAATTTTATTTTATTTTTTTCTTTAACTAGAGGGCTTAAAATATATTAGACATGAAGTTATTTTAAGTATAGCCAGTTCTATATCTTAGGCAAACCTATACTCAAAATTCAATTTTGATATCAACAAAATATAAAAAAAATAGTGGGAGCCACCTCTGTGTGTACTTTTTTTTTGTAAGCTTGCTGAATTTAATATATTCTAAGGGAATGTGCTTTTAAAAGTTGTAGCATTTTCGGTTTAAGTTTAAAATTCCATAAATTTAAAGTACAAACAGGTGTTTCTTTCAAATCTGCGCTGTTTAGATTTAAAAACTATTGTGCACATATCCTAAAATATGTGTAAATACCAAAATAGTAATTTTAAATGTTTGAAAAACTATTGAACCTCAAATAAAAGTGCTAGGGATCATTTTGATATATTTTTAATGAAATACCCTATTTTTGATGTAATTACCCCATTCCTCTTAATTCTTTTGATCTAAAAGTATATATTTTTTATTTAAAAACGTGGTTTTTTATTTTTTAAGGTTAATTTGTTGCTAATTCGTAATAAATACATAATAATTTTAAACTTAATTTTTTAGTCATCTGATGACACTCTCGCCAGACGGTGAACAGGTATCCGTATCAATATGTCAAGTGTTAATGGCACATACACTAATGCACATACATTTACCGGTCTCCGGCAAGAGAAGGGCATTCTCGCCGAGACGAGACAGTCATTTTTTCTCTAATTCACGAGACGAGACGAGAGGACAGCTTTTCGCGTGTCATCTGGTCTCTCGGCAACTTGCTCCAACAATTTCCACACCGCTAACAATGCAAAATCTCTCTAATGCGTTCATTAAATATTTCAGGGGTACGTTTAATACTGATAACGTCAACACAAATATTCGGATTCCAGCCAAAGTGAAAATTAACCGAAATTCAGCAGTAAAAAATGTTTTAAATTGCAGTTTTCCAGGAAAATAAAGCCTTATCTGGGTTTTTATGGTATAAATTTGTGGGTTAGTCGGGGTAAAATAGAGTTATTAAGGAAAATATTTTACACCCAAGGAAAAAACTTTATTATTCAATTTTAAATTAATATTTAAACGAAGTAACGAAAGAGAGTCATAATATGTTAAGGATGAAATCGATTATGTATATTTTTTTAGCCTACTAGTTTTAGAGGCACTTTTGCTCTTATTAAAATGAGGCTTTCGAAAATATATGAAAACCTGGTTTGTTAAGTTATTTTAAAATAATTAAACAAAATGTTTACGTAGAATAATTTTTTTAATTTTTTTGCCAAATCAAGACCACCCAACTGAGCCCAAAGAACAAACTAAAAAATACTTTTAAAAATAATAAAAAAGTATCAACGTTTAAGGAAATTTAAAATATATTTAACAATAATTAAAATTAAACCTATTTTAATCTTATTTTTAAAGTTGTGACTAGTTTGAAAACGTTTTTAAAATAAAAAGGTTGGTAAGGTAAAAAAAATAAGGTAAGATTACATGTTCATTAGGCGCAATATTATTTCATTTAACTGAGATTGCAATAAAAATATACTCATTAAAGTATTTATCTAATATTTACGAAGACCTCTACAAGCATATGGATGCTTAAGCTTTAACTCTAACTTTCCAGTAATGTATTTTTAGACAAAATAAAAAGAATGGGCACTAATCTTGTCATTTTTACTGTTAATGAAACACTACCTTTGACTCGAGTGAAAAAGAGCCTCTAATATATGCGATACTGTATCCATAAACTATTAAGTTATTGTAGCTTAAATTATTATAAACCTTTACTTTGAAATTAGTAATAATAAAGGAGAAACAATAAATAAGCCGAGGAAGTTTTTGACGTTTTAAATTAAAATTAACCAAGACAGATGACGTTTTTTATAGCCCGCTGTAATATTTGTCTAGTATACAGGGTGTCCCAGGAAGAACTGCGTCAATCGATTCCTCAAAAAATAGGATTTGGAAAATTTTGAAAATTTAAATGTATACTAATGTGGATGCAGATAAAATATTTTTAAGTTGGTGGCACTTTTGGGTATACCTTGCCTATTTTAAGTGAGCCATCCTATATGTTATTTCATGTTTAGTTTCTACACAGGTTTTCATGTATAATATCCTATTCCTATATCTAATCGTTTGCAGGCCCTAAAATATTTGTCAATTGTTGTTATAAATAAGCTTTTATGATTTTATCTAAGTGGGATTTATTCTTGAAAAAGACCTACTTTAACAAATGTTAAACCATATTTTATTAACTTATTGTCTAAGATGTTTAAAAAATAGGAATAAAAATAAAATAGGAAAATTGCCAATTTTTTTTATGGAAACCCCCCAATTTTATAATTTTATTTTACTTAGCAATAAAAATAAGGGCAAGTTTGTATAAGGTTGACTATTCCTAAAATTTTTAAATTTTTATATATTGCCCTTTTAAATTTTCACATGACCATTCTGTAAGACATATAGTTGGCTATAATGGCGTTTAAATAGAATTGCTATAAAAATTTTACCTACACATCCAAACAAGAGTAAAATATCCTAGCCATATAGGAGTGTAACTGAACTTTAAATCAACAATCGTCATATAAAAATATTAAATCAGCTATATATCAAAATCTAATAATGACATAGTATATAGGGTTTTTCATTTAAAAGAAGCAAGAGCTACTTTTGTTATAACCGGAAGTTCCACTAACTTAAAAATATTTTAGCCAAGTTGTCCCCATCAATATTATAACATACAATAAGTACAACTTTAAATTTGTAAAATGTTCTAAGGCCAACTCTTAGAGAAATCGTTCGCCGCAGTTCGTCGTGGGGCACGCTGTATTTATGTAATCCCACCCAAACACTTATGTAACATAAGGGACAAGTTTCTGTTAAAAATCTGGGCATCTTAAAGTACTAAGATCTAAAATAAGACCAATAGTCCTTTGGCTGGACCCCTTTGAACATGCAATTAGAGGTCCACGGATTTTTGCAAATCCGAAGTCTTTTGGGTCGCTGATCACGAAAAAAATTATTTTAGATGCCAAAAATGGTCCAATTTTTTTTGGGGGTCTATTTGTAATTTCTCCTTACGAATCGTTATTTTATAGAAAAATAGTTAAAATAAAAGTTGTAGAGAATTTAATTACAAATATTTTTCAGTCGATTATTTGATGTAGGGGAGAGTGGGGTAATATGGCGCAGGCGGGCTATCTGGCGTCATTGACGCCGTGTCAGGAACTTGTGCCAGGGGAAACAATTAATATGCAAAAAATTCAATAAAATGTGTTCTAGTACAATACAAAACGAGGTGCGTCGCATTACCCCACGCGTCACATTACCCTCTCCCCTACACAAATAAAAAACAAGAAGCAGGCTAAATGATTCTGGACAATTATTGTTTTCATTTTCTTATTCAAGCTCATCATCGCGATCGTGATATAATCGATAAAAACAGCAAACGAGGTTAGGAAATGGCCGCGCATAAACATCTTCCAGGCGATTACTCGACGTACAGAAAAGTTACAGAAAAAAAAGAAAAATTTTTGTAATTAAATTTTCTACAACTTTTGTTTAAACTATTTTTTCATAAAATAACGATTCGTAAGGGAAAATTACAAAAAACCCCAAAAAATGACCAAAAACTGCGAATAAGAAAAATTGGACCACTTTTGGTCTCTAAAACCATTTTTTTCGTGATCAGCGACCCAAAGGACTTCGGATACTGTTGCAAAAATCCATAAACCTCTGGTGGCATGTTCAAAGGGGTCCAGCCAAAGGACTGCAAGTTCTATCCACAATTTTATTCTAAATAAAGTACATATTCAATACACCCTTCTTTTCGCTAGTATGCATTACTGATTACCGAGCTTTTATGTATTTTAATTCAATCACATTAATTGCAAACTTCTAAAGTAGTCTCTGAATATACGATATTACTTATCCTGTATCAAAGCATTCCAAGTAAAAATTCTTTACTTGTGTCCTAAAACCTAGTTACATACCAAACTGCAAGTTTCTCGACCTTCGAAAAGTGATAGTTTTGATGAGTTAATTCGTGAGTAATTGACTTAGACAGTCAGTTAGGCATTCAGTCAGTCACTAGTAAAATAGGCGACTTTAAAAATTAAATATTTCAAAAACCACTTGACATAACTTCCTGAATTTTTTACAGGTAATTAGAATAATGCGTGTATTCACGTATCTAAATCTCATACCTTTGTTTGGGATGAAATCGAAGTTTTGATAGAAGGCTTGATTAGTAGGCAAGTCGAAAATGTTTAACTGTTTGTTTAATTTTATAAGAAAGTAAAACTGGTAAATAATGAAATCAGTATTCACTAGTGAATAATAAAGGTTTTTATTATTTGGTAAACTCAAGTATAATGCAAAAATACTAAATTAGTCATGGATAAGATTATTTAAGGTTGACATGCCAGTTCATTAGGGTCAATTGATTGCTTGCACCAGTTCAAACCCTTTCGAATTGTTAATATTATAGAAACGCCAAAAACAGTTTTCCAGGTAAAACCGCCAAAAAATGTAATGTAAGTTGTGTGCTGATGAAATAAATAATCAATATTAATTATTGAATTTTATGAGAAAAAGTACAGTTATTATATTTATGTTATTTACAAAAAAAAAACATCAAAATGACTATACTTATTTGTTGTCAAAAGCAAACAATATCCTCAGAATTAAAAGGTGCAACTTTTTCTAGAAGTAATTTTTCTTTTAAACGTCTATCCAAACTTTGCGCCGGTATCTGAAAATAGGCCTTTTGGTCACCCTTCGCCGCTCCAGGGCTCAAACTCATATGTCTTAAAAACAAGAGTCGCCATTTTTAAAGGCCTTCATCCATCACTCTTAACGTCCCCGGATACGGAGAGTATTCGCGTGAGGTGCTTAAGAAAAAAATTGAAATTTCGTCTTTTAGAAAAGGACTTTAAAAGACAAAAGTGTTTATTTTTTCATAGAAATTGCAATAAAAGTTATTTTTAATTACATAACTTTCTTTGGGCTACTCGCCAGACATGCAAGACTTGACTTCGATCTAGGTCCCAGGATATATAGGGTAAATTTTTTAAATTGGTATAATGGAATATGTCGAAAATGGTTTCAAATATTTTTATGAAATTGTAGTGACGTAGTAAGTACAGAAGGGACATATTTACATATTATTTTTGACATATTTTTATTCTTTTTTCCATTTTAAGGAATAAGAGTAGCTTTAAAATTTTAAATAAAATAATGTATTTTTTGGTTTAAAATATTTTATGTAAACCAAGGTCTATGCGAATAAAAAAATTAAACTGTTCTACTGGTTACGGAATTATGACTATTTACTTACAACTTAATTAATGCTTTAGTATTGTGAGCAATGACTTCCTCTAAAATGGATACTCAAAAAGTAAAGGTATTATGCGTATATGTTTGTTGCCTTTCTAAATATACCTATTTTTAAATACAGTAGTGCTGTTTTCGTACAGTTTCTGTCAAATTTGTAGTACAGTTTTGATTTTTGATATGTTTTTTCTCTCTATTAGAAAAACTCATTTCTGTAGAAAACCTGTTTAAGCAAAATCTCTTCCTGAAATCAAGGCCAATTAGGATGATGTCTATTTAATTTTTTTTTACTTATTTATATATTTTATTTTTTTGAAATAAATAAGGTAATGAGTATTTTAAGTATAGCATGCCATTCTTTTAAAATTTAAATTATTTATTAATTGTTTATTATGCCTAAAAAGTTGTTCCCACTTCGACTTCCAAACACTTTCTTACTCTGTCTTGAAATTAATTTTGTACCCGCTCTAATATTGTAGGTCTCACTAACGGGCGAGCAGAACGGATTCAATCTCTTATGTTATCTGGAGTTGTAGATAGAGTAGCCATTACATTGTCGTTTATAAAGCTTCACAAACAAAAAATGAATTAAAGTCAAATCTGGCGAACGTGCAGAAAAGTTTATCCGACCCCCTCGACCAACCCACCTATTTTCAAATATTTGATCTAAATAATTATGGGCCTGTATCACATAATAAGGTGGAGCTCCGTCCTGCTGACACCATATGTCAGGAATAATGTGCTGGTTTGTTAACTCTAGTGTTGGATGTAGTTTGATTTAAACTTCTAGTTTAAAGCTGTGCCAAAAAAGTAGCGGTAATTATGGATACAAAATAGTTTTTAAATTTCCAGATAACATATTGTTACGGACATGTCAAATAAGTTTTTAGTTATTTACATATTTTATTTACAGAATTGTTGGAAACTTTAATTATTTAATTTTGTTTAATAACTAATTTAATTAAATAGCCTTAGAGTTTCCCCACTCTGACCACTCTTGTGAAAGGTCCTGAAAGCTTCGAAATCGTCCATTTTGCATTTTTGTTGCAGCCCGTACTATAAACATTATTGCAGTTATTTCTAGACTACTTCATTCCAGGTCCTGAAGCATAGACTGGGGTAAATTTAAGATGAAAAATGAAAACCGTCTTAGCTAAAATGCTAGAAATGCTCCAGTTTATTCTGTATATTACTTTAATAAATCGAAATGACATCATCTCTTCTTTTATTTGTTCTTGCTAATTTTTTCCCCTTTTTTAATTGCTTTAGAAACAGGGTGATTGGCAACGTTTTTTTAAATAATGCTCTAAGTTTAAAACAAAATTTAATTTAACCTTGCACACTTACTGTAAATGCTAACGTGTAAATATACAAAAATATCCTACAATTCCCCGTATTTAAAAATGAATAGATTTTTTACAGCACTGAAACAAATTTCAGAACACTTTATCATTTTTACTTGGCAATATTGCACGGCGGACAAGGTGATGTATTAAGTACTTCAAAATCCTTGCGCTTTTTGAACTTGAAGGATATGCCTGCTCAGCAGGGCCTCCTTAAACTGTTTAATGTCACTTATTTATTATGTTAAAAGATAATAAAGCTTCTTAAAATAATTAGCCTACAGTTAGTGGTACACAAGTGTCTTTAACTTACAGACCAACTTTTTATTTTCTAAAAAATTATCAAGAAAATTTATAACCAAATTGAAACTAATAGAGCTATGAGCGTCTATATTTTTAAACAAAGCTCTTGTATTTTTATTAAAGACTTTAAAACAGTGGCGGCTCTTCACCCTGGCAGTAGGAGAATCAAAATATATAATACATAAATAAACAGGGTTTGCTTAAAGATCATATATGGTGATGTAGGTTGAATAAAAGTAATTTCTTGGACTTATTAAAAAACACGACGCGTTTAAACTGGTAGTTAGGAAGTAGGGTATAAATAAAGTACCCTTTATTCTAGTACTAAGTTTCTCAATCCAGTTTTAAGTCTTATTTGAAAAGTAAGCGCAGAATAATGCAAATCCCTCTGTCGCAGGACATTCAACTAATTTTGAATTGGGTCCTCAAAAATTTTGTCGATTTCAATGCCTCAAAAAGAAAGTCTGGCAATACTTATCATTTACTAATGAGTGGACAAACCTTAAAAAAAGCCTGGATTCCTCTTTCGAGCCAGAAAGTATGTCTCCGCTTTTATCTCTGTATGTATCTTAAATTAGTCCCCGCCTGTAGTTTTCTTACCATGTCTGAAGAATGGTGTGTCTCACAGTTCTAAACATTCTTGATTTCGATTAGATATGAGCTGTTTGCCTTATTAATAACTCCTTTCTCAGACTCTTTCTCTTACCCACCAAAGAGCAGTGGGAAAACGGTCGCTCTTTTTATTTATTTATTTTTTTTGGCTTCTGCTTCGAGGAGTTGGGCAATATTATTCCTCCTGCAGCAACTCCCACATTTATCCCTTTATAGTCCTCCTGTATAAGTCCCAAACTTTCCGCTTTGTTCATTCCTTCATTCTTAATTGTCTAGGTTGTGTAACCTGCTTGTAAAGATATTTTCTCACCCTTCACATATCTAAATAGTTAAACTTGGTGTCAATAAACTAGTTCTTACTTTACTCCAAACACCTATGGTGTGTCTAAGTAGTTAAATCTATTTATCGTGGACTGTCCCAAGATAAAAAATAAGGTTCTTAAATGGCAGTTACCTTTATAACCAATATGCGCATTACGAAAAATGTCTGTAACAAACAGAAACAAGCCTTATAAGGTGTACTTTAGGACTAGATGTGTACAGAAAATGTAAAATAGTGTTAACTATTTCTGAATAACAAAAAGACCTATCCTTTAAAAAAAAGGGTCAAACAATTTGTTTTCTCGTCAAGAGCCAAAAATATTTAAAAAAAATAAAAGTGGTAGTAAAATATTTAAAAAAAATATTTTACTACCACTTTTACTTTTACGAAAATTAAATTGAAATAAAAATTTTAGGGCCCGTATGAAAAACCGGTTAACCTGAAATTTACACGAGATATAAGCAATAAAAAGCGGACCAATAACGTTAAAAACTAGGAAAAGTACCGGAGCAATAAAAATTCTAAAGATAAAACTGTATACAAGGTTTTGGGATGTAAAACACCACACATAAACGGCATTAATAATTGATTGGGTTGCGTGAGTAGTGGATATTTAAGGTAACATGAAGCAAATGGAAATGCATCGCATTAGGCTGGTTGTTTAAACATTACGTTTCATTATAATATCAAATGGCAGATAAAAAACGATATGTTGTCGCTTGTAAAAAAATGGTATGTGACCTAACATTTAAACTTTAATTTCATTTTAAGCTATTACCAATAAAATTGCTAAATTTTTAAAAATTCTATGTTAACTAGTTGTTTAATTAACTTCGTCGTTTGATAAAAGATGATTTATAATTATTATTGCGTGTGTGAAATCGTTTCAGATTTTATTGTTTTATACGTTTTATTGACTCTAAAGTATGAATAAACTGCAAAGTGGCATTTTAAAGAATGCATTTTTGAGATAAGGCCAAATTTGGTTACTTCTTAGTTTTTTTTAATTTTTATTTTAGCTCAAGCTGTGCACTTTTTGTACGTACCTTAACAGAAAAGTTATTTAAAATTAAATATTCTATAGAAATGTCACCTTCTAAAGCCTTAAAATCTTTTTAACAAAAAATATATTCAAAACACGAAAAAAAATCCTAAAAAATTGTTTTTTTTAAATTTTGCCCGTAACTTTTTTCCATGTAAATTTGGGTAAAGCTATTACTTCACAGAAAAATCTGTTATCCTTTTCTTTAAAGTGCTTTTTGGTAAAAGTCTTTGATATTTGTAGTAACCGAGATATGGTTTCGTTTTTATATAATTACAAAAGTTTTTTTTAAACTTTGTCCCCTAAATTTAATCCCTGTCGATTTCGGGAAATACAATATAACATAAAAAAGCCTATTTTACAATATTTATAACGGTGCCTGAGAAAAGTGTATAGGATTAATATTAACAGATATATTTTTTTAAGTTTAAAGAAAAACATTAAAAAAGGGAAAAACGATGAGAGTAGCTAACTTTAAAAAAAATCTCGGTTACTATAAATCCTTAAAACTTTTACCAAAAACCATTTTAAAGAAAATAAAAAGAGCTTTTTTTCTGTATAGCAATACCTATACCTAAATTTACGTAGAAAAAACTTTTTTAGGAAAAATTTGAAATTAAAAAAAGGCATTTTTTTTTTTTTTTGTGTTTTTGAATATATTTTTGCCCCTAGAAGGTAACATTACGATAGCAAATTTAATTTTAAACAACTTTTCTTTCAACGTCTATGTACAAAAAATGCATAGAATTTGAGATAAATTTTAAAACTAAAAATTGACAAAGTCCCACTTTCTCTAAAATGCACTTTACTAAAAAACATAGCGGTACAAAATTTGTTAAAAAAAAGTTACTATACTTCCAGCTGCGTCAAAAATGTATACCTCATTAAGGTCTCTAGGAGCAACTATTTTCGAGATAAACGCACTTTAAAGGACCCCGCAATTTTCCTATGGAAAATGGGTTTCGGCCAATTGTTTTCAAGCTATGCAAAGTAATAGCTTTCAACACGCTTATTAAAAGTCTCCAAGGGCAAAAAATCCAAAAACCCCTCTAACCCCCCCAAAATCAGCCTTAAAGATCACTTGGGATTTGGAGACTTTTGAGGGTGATTTTGGGGGTGGAGTTCGAGAGATTTTCGTGTTTTGTGCCTGTGAAGACTTTTAATTAGCATGTTTAAAACTATTACTATGCAAAGTTTGAAAACAACTGACCGAAACCCATTTTCCATAGAAAAATTGCGGGGTCCTTTAAAGAGAGTTTATCTCGAAAACGGTTGCTCCTAGAGACCTAAATGAGGTATACATTTTTGACAAAAAGGGAATTATAGTAATTTCTTTTTTAATAAACAGGTCAATATAGTAAGTGTGGTAGGCCGTAGCTCGCTAGAAACATTAAAAGCATGAACAAATTTGAATTTCTGCCTCAAAGAACTTCCAAATCCCCAATGTTGTACTGCTATGTCATTTAGGTAAGAAATTATTACGAAAAAACGAAAACAAAATTAAAAGTTTAACACCCTGTATTTTAGTTATTATTAACTTTGGGATAAGGCAAGTTTACGTTAATTGCATTATTTCGACCTAAGGAATTGCGTTGCTCTGTGTCCCATTACTTCTGGGACACCCTGTATTAAATGTAATATATAATATATAATATTAATTTTTAAATGATGTAGCACCATAACAATTTGGGGTGTGGTTTTGGGAGATTGTAAATTAACTAAGGTAGATTTAATAATTTGAAAGCTAAAATGAATGAATATAGGGAAAATCATAATAACCCTTTTACGGGCACGGACAGCTGGGTCGTGCGCATACGCAGTAAGATTTTACGGATATCATCAAAACAATAAACGGGATAAAGGCAATATGCTGAGAAATTATTTTTTGCTGAATATAATATCTTGAACTATTTTGGTAATACCTAAACTGCAGTTTTGGTATATTCTATTTAGAGTTGAGATTCGTATCTATTAAACTGACTACAGACTATACAGGGATAGGTATGGGGTACTATTTTTTGATAATATTTTAGTTACCGAGAGCTGATTTTCATAAAATTTTATCATACGGGGCTCTTTTGGGGCACTGATCTCGAATTTAAGGACAATTTTTCGCGAAAATACCGCATTTTTGAGTTACGATAACTCTCTTTGAACTAACCTGAAACCTGCACGATATTTTCTGCCTAAGATTATTCCTTCTAAAAACTACTTACACTTAAACTAACCGGTTTTCTAATAAAGCACCTATTATTTTATAAAATTTACTCATTATTGGGACTATTTAGTCAATATTTTTAATAAAAGCAAAATATTCGTTTATTTTTAAAACAAGTCACTTAAATTATCTAGATACCTACCAGATATTAGTGCAGGAAGGATCAGCAAAACAATTGAAGCATTGCCGTACTAAAGGCACTAAGTACCATTTTTTAACTTTTAAAATATTTAAATAAATCTATATAAACAGAGAATTTTTGATAGATTTCTTGACCCTTTTCCCCTTCCCGCGTAATTAATGACCCCTTGTAGGACGAATCGGAACTAGTTTTAAAAAATATTAACATGAATAAATTGTATTCAGTCCTTTAAGTTAACGTTAGCGTTTAACCGTTGTGCGATCGTTCATCAAGATATATTACACGAAGTACATTCATAAAATATGCAAGAAAAGTGTTTAAGGCCAGCGTCGCCTGCATAATAAACTGGACAAAGTATTTGCGAGTCTATTAAAAATGCATACATTGTTTTGCATTGTGAAGATAACGCCACCGCGCAGACCTTTTCAAATATTTAAAGGAAAACTCGTGAAAAAGTTGATTTATATGCAAATGATGTGGAGTGAAACGGATTCTAAGTCCATTAAAAATAAATGCGGGCTAAATAAGTCATTGCGTTTAAAAATTTCACGATTTTGAAAAGCTGGATGTACAACGTCAGTTTGCCTCTTTTGAATAAAATATGCGAAATTACACAATTTAAGGCTTGACAGACAGTTACGCAAGTTCTGCAATATCGTTAAAATGGTTTTATCCGAAAAATGGCGCTGTTTCGCAGCTTTTCGGGGAACTGACTAATCCGAGTTCATTTTAAAGACACAATGTGTTTTTAAAATTAAGCCGAGTTTGATATGCCGGTTTTTATATGCCCCTCTATTTCTTTATAGAAGGAAAATGTTAACTGGACTTGTACGTACATTTTTGCGCAGAATTCAATCACCTTTACAAATATTTATTTCAATTTTAGTTTTTATTCTTAATTACCAATATACAAAATTTTCGTCAATAAAAGTTAGAATTTAAATTACATTTTTAAGAGTAATTTTACGCACGCAAGAATTATCTCGAATATTGTTGCATAAATGTGCTGAAAATTTAAACAACAATTATTTTTTATTTTTCACAATACCATATTTTAACCAAAAAAATTGAGAAAAATTCCAAGAATCGATGCAGAACCATTCTCGGGTCGGTGGTCTTGGTTCAGCCTAAGAATATAGTTTGAATTAAAACCAAATAGATTTCCAATTCGTAAAAATTGTCCTGAAATTTTAAATTACTCTTAGAATATTTATATTCTAAATACATTTGTATTGAAAAATAAAAGGTATTTAATCAATAAAAAAAATGTTTTTTATCATTTAAGATTGACACTAAATAAATGATTGTCCATAAATTTATATCCCTATTAAAACATATAACGATCAGTGTTATTTTCTTAGTTTTAATACAAGAGCTATTGTATCCCTTTTCGTTTTTTTTGTAGCCAGTTTTTTGTTTCCACTTTTTCGTCCATTATAATCTTTCTTATTATTTAACATATTTTTTCATAACTGTTGCAAAACCCAAAAATAACCCTATTTTAAGAACACAAAAAGCTTTTTTCTATTTATAAATTTTCCACCTTTCTAGGTTAGGTAATCCATTGACAACTGTCAAATTAGCGTATGAGTATTATATAAATTATAGCAACAGTTTTACTAAAAATTAATTACAAATAGCGAAGATAAAGTAATGGACTATTACTACAAATTCTATTAAAACTGTCATTAAAATTTTAGAGATCATTTTTGCCATGAATATCACTAGAATTATGTCCCCAAATTGAGATATGGCGTTATTGATGATTTTTTAAATCAAAAACCAATTTTTTAAGAATATTTTTAATGCGTATATCAAGTTATACTTTACTGCTCAATTGAAAGTTTTTTTATGTCGTTTGCGCGAGATAAAAGTAACAAAATTTTACTTAAAAAATTAAACATATTTTATTCTCATTGATAATGTTTTCTCGATACATGCTGACAATTTGGGGTAAGAAGTTTTCGACCCTAAAGTTTAAATTTTGGAATCCAATAAAACCAAAAAAAACTTTTTGTTCTTGATTATATGTCCTAAATGTCAAAATTTGACTGATGTCATCCTGTTACGATCGTTTAGGATGCCAATATCAAAAAATTTCGTTGGACCTTTTTTGTTAACAATAATATTTTACGTTCTCGAGTGTGACTTTTAAATAAAAGTTTTAAAAGTTTTAATTTCCTTTTTTATTTCAAAATAGACATGCGGGATCGACTCGCGAGGATCAAAAACTTCTTACCTCAAATTATCAGCATATATCGAAAAAATATTATTAATGAGAATAAAATAGGGTTTATTTCCTAAGTAACAATTTGTAATTTATTATTTCGCCATCAAAATAAAAGAAATTTGTTATTGGGTAGTCAGGTATAACTTGATATGCATTGTGAAAATATTCTTAAAGAAATTTGGGTTCTGAGTTTAAAAAATTATTGGATAATGCGTATTTTGCAAATTTGGGACGAACTGTATAAATATTTCTTTCATAGAAAATGGCGCGACTAAAAATACAAATTGTCTGGTCTAAGCATTTATAAATATTTTTTTAATATTAATATTATTTGAAGTTAGAGACTTTTACTATAAGAAATATTTACATTCAGAAACCGCGTTCTTAGTCGTACTCTTTTCGTACAGTTTCCTTTAGCAAATTAGAAAAACTGACTGTCATTCCAAAACATATATCTCTTTAGTAAATCATTTAGCTTAATAAAATCTATTAAACCATCCCCACAGCATATAAAACATGTTGAAGATCTCAAAAAACAATAACCAGAATTTGGAATGACCCCCAAGCACGTTAAAGTGAACGGTAAGGGGAATCAATAAATGGCTTTAGGCCAAAGTGTCCCCGAAAGTTCGTCGGAAAGTTAGTAACTTATCTGTGTTCCCAGTATTCAGTAGGGGCATCACAATGAACTTGGCGTGGACAGGCAAGAAATTCGCATTAAGAAGCCTCGTTCGCGAGTTTTCGGTATTTTTCTAAAAGATTTTCTTTTGTTAGAGGAAAATTTGCGTTCCAAAAACATTTTCCATTAGAATAATATAATGTTGGTAACGTAATGAAATACTCTTTACTTGTTTGAGTCAACGTGTCACCATATCAGACACTGCAAATATTTTGTCACCAGTTATAGACTACGTTTATATCCCTAAGGTCGATATATAGGTTTCATAATCTGATCCAAAACTTTAGTCACAAATTTCAATCTACAATCGTTTATGCCACAAAAAAAAACAATCCAGTTTTGACCTTATGAAGTTTTACCGTAAAACATATGATTTCTTTCGGCTTTCGACTTTCAAATAAAGCACTTCATTTAAGTCTGAAACATGGTATATGGGTCCCTCTTTGCATTAAAATATTGTTATAAAAATAAAAAAAAAACCATAAAAGAACAAATTTAGATAATCTGTATTAAATTTTTATAAAAATAAATAGCATATAGATAATCGCACAGTATCTTTTTGTGTTTGGTTAGCACAATTTTTATTTTTAATATAATTAAACGTAAGTAATTCGGTTATTTATTATTATTACGTTAAGTTAAATAACAATAAAATTATAAGTTATAACATTGTTTAACAAATATTATAAATAATACCTAAATATATTCATTATTTACTATTTTGCAAAACAAATTAAAATTTCTAACCCCAAAATACTGTCTATACCATCGTATTTACCCGTCATACAGCCGCATTTACACGATGCCAGTTGAGGAGACAGTTTTCGGGGCCAGTTGTCTTGGGCCAGTTGCGTGAATGTCTGAGGCCAGTCCAATTAAAGGAGAACTTGTTCACGGCGAAACTAGAGAGATTTTAGGCCTTATAATTGGAAAATGACGTTAAACGCTAAACGTTATACTGATCATGCGCAGTTTGTGAAAAATAACCGATTACTTTTGTTTGCTGTATTGATACATTTTAGTTTCTACTCCCGTTTTGTTTGTGCGCTTATCCTATCGTACGTTAACGTTGTAACTAACCTCACTTTTCTGTGTTTTTTTTTGTTTACCTCTTCAAAATCGAATTTTGTGATTATTTGTGTGTAATGGATAATATTAAAAATATTATAAGAGTTCGAGAATTCATAATTAATCATAGAACGAGAAATATAGGTTATTTATGTAGTTTATGCAATGTCAACTAGAAACTTGCCGGCACATCTCGACGTTGCCAAATTATGTCACTAAAGGATATTGATTGTACAGTTTGACGGCAAAAATATAATTACATAAAAAAGTTTTTTGAAGAAATATTTTACATATTATTTGTTACCCTCTTCGGGCAGCTTTTCTTTTTTTCTTCTTCGTTTAAACCGAATAAGTATTATAATTGGCAACCATGTTAAAATTTATCCCTTAATAAAGTTCCGTTTATTTTAACGTAAATAGCGACGAACGTTATCGCTTAATAAGGTAATCGCTTATTTTTGTACCATTGCGCATGCTCCAAATAAAGGATAACGTATAAAGAAGATCAAATAAGGGGCTTAAAATCGCTCTACTATTGCCACGGCAGTTGGTGACGAAAAATAGCGGAGTCCTCATCGTCTGTTGGGTCTCGTGATGAATTGAGAGTAATGTGTGATGATCTTTGTCGGGAATTTATCGCTGAGACTTACGAAGTTCTCGAAGAAGAGTTAAATAAGAAGAGGGAGTGGTCAAGGAAATGGCTATTGAAAAGAGACAGTCACGGAGCTTCATCGCAATTGATAAAAGAGTTACGAATGGAGGATCCATTGAATATAAAGCTTGTTTAAGGATGAGTTCGAAGAGTTTTGACGAATTATTGCAGCTTGTTTCCCGACTGACAAAGGCAAACTGGCCCAAAACGAGATATCTACTGCCCTAGCACATTCACACGGCGCCAATTGTCAAGACAACTGCCGTGATAGAAGGGTGGGGGGCGTCACTGCGCCCAGTCAATTGTCCTTTGTCTACTCCTGGAGACAGTAGAATTTCAGGACAACTGGCAAGGCAGTTGGCACGCCAATTGGTCAAGGTGTTTACACATAGCCAATAACTTTATACGAGTAAGCTGTCCTCTGTCAATTGTCTCCTCAACTGGTATCGTGTAAACGCGGCTTACGATCGGACCGAGAAACTCCTATCCATCAAATCAAGAGAATTGACTTAAAGGACAACATCGGATAAAATTTGAGTTTAAAACGTTTATACCGGTTATTGTGAGCAGATACTAATTATCGGATAAGATAACAATCCGATAAAATCATAGATGTTAACTTAATAATAAATAGATAATACAGGGTGTAAAAAGTATGATGCTCAAGATTTTAATGGGCGATAGTGGAGCTCAAAACAAGCCGAAAAAGCCAAGAACACATGGGTCAAAAGTTAAATGTTTTCAAAATATGGCCCTTCGAAGTTTAAAAAAGTTGGCAACACCGCAACCATTTCATCGCAGCGAGTGGAACGTCGAACGTTTTTTGCGAGATCCTGCATATTTACACTTTTTTAAAAGAGATGTTTATTTACATACAAATAATAAAAATTATTCTTGCATTTTATTTTGATATTTAATTTGTTATTAAATTTAAGTAAAAAACAATAAGTTTGGTTGTTATTTGTAATTAAAAAATAGTTGTACTTACCACAATATTAGGCTTAATATCCATTTTAAGAATACAAATAATTATGTTTTAAAACAGCACTTTTTTATTTTGCTTAAAGAATAAGATTTCTCGGTTGCACACATTCCGTTTTCAAAACTCTTTGGTACACTTGTACTACGGCTGTCTTAAATTTAAAACATATCGGCATATTTTTCCGATTTAAAAACCAACAAAAATATCGCGGCCAGGCTGGTGAGCACAATGTACAACTGACTTTACTTCACGCACTGGGTAGATCTGTTGCCAATTGTTTTTAAATTATTAACTGGGAGAAACATTATTTTATTTTTTTCTTAGTTGTTGATTAAAACATTTAAAACTTAGTTTATTTTATTAGCAAATGAAGCCACTACTGATATGCAATTAAGACAAAAGTTTCCAGTTGTTAAGGTTTTTAGAAATAATTGCTTTTAAAGTTCGTAACTTTGACATCGTTTAGACAAAAATCAGTTTTGACACATATGTCATATCAACTAATTGACTTGTTTTGTGCTCCACTATTGCGCACTAAAATCGTAAGCATCATACTTTCTACACCCTGTATATACGGTTTGATACGCATTGAAAATGTTTTTTAGTTTCTAACATGATGATTTATAATGTAAAAGAGACGCTTACCATACTAATACGAGGAAAGCTACTTATATTTTGAAACGTGGCAGCACTGATTGTTGTCAGGTGCCATCTAACGTTTTCACTAGAAAGTTTACCTTTTTTGACCTTACTTTCTTAAGAACGTTTTGTTACTTGAGTGCAATTTGGTTATTTAGTGATTAAAAAATTAAATCTAAGCAAAAAAATGGTATTTTCGCGCAATGATTTGTTACGACTTACGATTTGGATTATCAAGACAGGAGTGCATTGATCAACCTTTACCTGTAAGCAATGAAGCCCAATCGTTTGTCATGGTGAGAGGCTGGTAGAATAAATTTAATTGTGGTCATCTTTTTCTTACCGGCAAAAGTCGTGACATCCATCCGAAATAAGGTGTTGTGTCAAAAAACATTGATTCTGCGGAAAAACTTATAACGCAAGATTTTCATATATATTCAATATATTGTGAAATTGAAATAATCTTAGTCACTAGTTTCACCAGCATAATATGTAAAATATTTCATTATCATTAGCCCTGAAAAAGGTTTGTTCTCGGCGGATCCCATATAATCCGACAAAACCCCAAAAAGATTCTCGTGAGGATTGGGGTTAGTTGTGGATAGTTGTGGTTAGTTGTGCATGCAATGCAAATGCATGAGAAAACAATGGCAAGTCTTTAAAGGATGTGTATAAAATTAAAAATCATGGATCTATGCGTATGAGCCGAATAGTGGACAGCAGTAGACTGTATGGCTTTTTCAATATAAACCAAATGCAAACGCTTAAAGCACTTTAAAAGAATCTGTTTTTTCTGATAAAGAAATAAATAGCCATTTGTTTTCTCGAAGTCTGCTTTGAAGTGAGGTAAACAAGAAGTGTCGTCGGATCGTTCTTTATCAGGATATCGCCAGCAAAATGAATTGCGTGGACAACGATTTTCGTGGTCAGAAAAAGTCGTTATTGTATTTAAAAACCATGTTTTAGTGGTATCTTAAACAAAGTTAAAGAAAAATCTTTGACAAGTGGTTCGAATACAAGCAAAAGTGATCAAAAGTAGATCATGAATGATACTATTTTATAAAACAATCAAGTCATTTTTAATGAACACCTACTAATCACTGATTACCAACGTACTGATGTTTTATTTATTTTGTTTTGGTTTTTACTCCAGTAAAGTAGTGAATTAAGACGTCACCAACACTAACATCATAGACTTCCATTGCCTTTATTAGTAATTGGGACATAACGGGTAGTATGAATTTTTAACTTTTTTCAAGTAAACTAAAAACTACTTATAAAGCTACGTTTTATATACCCTTTGTTGTTCACATCACTGTCAGACATTCGAAATGTCAATACTAGGCTTGCTAAATACATTAAGTTTGTTCTGAATTATTGCAACTTTTTTAAATGTTCTTTTTTTTTCCAGCAGGTTCCTTTACGAATAAATAATTTTTGTTTTGGACCACTGTATGTGGTGTTGTTTTTTATGTTTTTTATTTTTAATTTTAGGTGTTTTTTAAAATTAAATTTAAAAAACATAAAACACCTACGAAACGAGGTAAAAGGTCGAGTTCAGGGGTTGCCGAGCATGCATGGTCAAAACAACACCGCATACAGTGGTCTAAAACGAAAATTACTTCTAAAAAAATCCATTGAAGGAAAAGAAAATAATAAGAAGCTACAATAATTCAAAATAACCAGATTGTATCACACTTAGTATTGACATTACACATATTTGGTAGTCCATACTAAAGCGTGAAAAATCGTGAACAAGAAACAGTATATAAGTCGAAGCTTTAAGAGTAGTTTTTAGTTATCTTTAAAAGGGTAAGAGATACTTACAAACCCAAACTTTGTGTTTCAATTAAAAATAAAAACAAAGGAAGTTCAAGATGGTATTCTCATTAAAACCATAACATTTTTTAACCCCTTCAAGAAAATAATTGAGACGTGATCTGGAAAGAAACATAATTAGCGAACGTAGCACATACAATAGGCTCTCGGACAGTAGACACAAGAAGCAATACACCCGGAATAGTTAATTGAAACACAGAGATCCGGCGACGTGGAGCCTTGATAATGACGTTTTGCAGCACGCTGGATTATAGTCCTAACTTTTGGGTGCAGTTTTGTCTCCGCATAGAATATTTAACTTGATAAAGCAACTTTGTCTTTTGACAAAGTTTCTATCTCGTGCGCGAAGTTAATGTTATCTTGGTGCATAATAGCATCAAAGTCGACAGTTGTATAAAGAGAATCTTAAATATGTTGGGGTGCGAGCGGGATATTAATCGGTTAAACTTAATATGTAGGACACCTAATAGTAATGATATAACAAGGTAATGTACTCAAACCTAGTTATATCTCCTCATGGGGTATATCTAATAATTTTAGAACGTACTGATATCTAGGCGGCCATAAAATATTGAAATAGTTTTTATTTTAATAAGTGCTGCAAATTAGACTTTCCCAGATTACAGTGTTTATTTTATTTATTCACACAGCGTTTTGGTTAGTTGTGGTTAGTAAAAGAGTTAACACTTGAAAATAGACAGAGATAGAATAAAATAAAAACAATGGAAGTTTAAAGTTCTTCCAGTGTCACCAATGTGACGATGTCCGTAAGACATGGGGCCGAATGGCAAGCAGTTGACAGACACTTTTCGCATGAATAGGATCAATAATTTTTCTACAAGTTTTAAAAATACTTAGAAATAATAATATAACCTCGCCTTACTGTTTAATCTTACCTTACCATGTGGAGGTTTTGAAGATATTTGTTTAAAGAAATTCAAGCTTTTTCCTGTAAAAAACTCTAGTCTTTGAAACTACTTATTTTAATTATATAAATAATAAAAAAGCTCTTTTTTAAAGTCTAACTACAATCAATTTCAATAAATTTCCTTTGATACTTTATATTGTTAGTAAAATAGAACCAGTCATAAAGTTCCTTATTACAATACAGTTTAACACAACTGATCTCAAACACAATTATTGTATTACGTTATGGATCTTTAAACCAAACGAATAATAAACCTATAATAGATTCAAACAGCGTTATATTTCGCATTTGTAACGGAGTACTTGTCAAAAACAGATCAATCAAACAACGATCAAACGTTGACTGGATAACTCAATTCAATATTGTATCTCAAATCACTTTATATCTATGACTTGCGAATTGTATTTTGAAGCTATTCATATTCCGGCATTGTGTGTAGTTCGTACGCAGCTACGTTTAAAGATTAAATTCACTAGAAGAGTAATAAAAGATATTAGGTTGTTGACGTTTATGTCCATAAGGTCGAAGAAATTTTGACCTAAAACATATGATCTTTTTCGGCTTCCAACTTCCAAATATTTTTTTACAGATTTTTCACTACTTTTGGTACTTATTTTTTACTTTAATTTGCAAAAAAATTAAAAAAAGACCAAAACAAAAAACAACAACCATAAAACACAAAAATTATTTTTTTTTACCTCAAAATCCAACCAAGTTCGTACATATGTCAGTTTCAATCCAAATCCAGTCTTTACCATCGTGTTTACCGTCAAATGATCGGCCCGAGAAAATCCAATTCAACATATGGGTTGACTTAAAGGACAATATCGGATAAAAATATGAGTCCGAAACGTTTTTATTGGTCATTAAGTGCAGAAATTCTATCAGATTAACTGATAGATAAAAACGTAGTCATTGTTTAATAATTTTTATAGGGATCCATTACTAGGTGATAAATCCGGTAATATGGATGGTCAGACAGGAAGTAAATAAATATATTTTTTCAGTGTAAATATGACACAATGCCAAGGACGCCAAAAATAGATTTTATAGCGAGAAAACCTCTAACATTTACTGTTGCTGAAAGTAAAATCCTTTACTTTACCTGGGGTCTAGTAATATTTGTCGTCTTGCTATCAGTTATTTAGCAGTAAAAATTCCTAAGATGTCCTTGGTGAAACGTCTTCTTTAGGAAAAAATAAATACAAACAACGAATAAATATACTCTTAAATTTAAAACAATTTATATATGTTGTGTGTGGGCCTGTACTATATGAGGTATTTATAATAAGAGGAACTTCGGGGCCTGTAAAGTATCTTCTAAAGCAGGGGTCTCCAAACTTTCCAGCCTTAGGGCCATACTGATTACTCCAGTAAGTTCCGAGGGCCAAAACCATATTATCATTGTTGCCGGTGGTAAGAAGTGAAATAGTCCACTGATGAAAAAAAAAGTCCGAAAAAGTACACAACGTTTAAAAAAGGCTGCAAATCGGACTAAAGTCCGCAAAACGGCAACACTGCATATTATTAATTTTCCTGTCATTATCTGTAATTTCTAGATTAGTCGTAGAGTACGAGCCATGAGGAGTAACGTGACACGACATCTGGTGGACACAAGCGGAAATAGGTAGTACCTTCTATCGCTAACAGATGGCGCTAATAGCACGTACAGAATAATCTCGTTGGTTCGAGAAAGTTCTGGTGTCTTCCACTCACTTCTAGATGGCAGTAATTGGAATATATAAGAAGGCTAGTGGCGCAACCACAAGTCAGTTCCTATGACACTGTTGTTAAATAAAATATTGCATACCTCCTTAAAACGTGTTTGTGCGTGTTTAAGTTTAAGACATCTTTATAACAGTATTTTGATTTGAATTGTTGCTTTTGTGTGTGAATTAGTAGTATGGAAAAGAAGCGAAAAATTGATAGTGAATGCAGAAAATTCAAAGATCAGTGGAACATTCAGTATTTCGTAATTGAGTCCAGTAACAAGGCGCTATGTTTGATTTGCAATGAAAGCATAGCCGTTCTCAAAGAATATAACATTAAACGTCATTATGAAACAAAACATTTTCAAAATTACTCAAAATATACAGGAAGTTTGCGGACAGAAAGATTCGAAGCTATGCAGCGCGGATTGAAATCGCAGTAATCTTCATTTACAAAACTCAAAACTGAACAAGAGGCTGCAACTCGTGCCAGCTTTCGTGTGGCTCTTGAAATTGCAAAACGTGGAAAACCATTCACCGATGGAGAAATGATCAAAGAATGCATAATTGCAGTAGCCGAAGAAATGTGCCCTGAAAAGGTAAATTTATTAAAAACTGTCAGTATGTCAGCAAACACTGTGGCTCGAAGGGTAGAAAACATCGCTGAAAATATATCCTCTCAACTGTTCGAAAAAAATGGACATTTTGAGTGGTTTTCTTTGGCCTTGGATGAGTCAACGGATGTGTCAGATACTGCTCAGGTGTTGATTTATATTCGAGGAGTAGATAAAAGCTATGAAGTGCACGAAGAACTTCTTGATATGTATAGTATTCATGGCACAACTACTGGTACAGATATTTTTAAAGGAGTTGAAATGGCCATTAATCAAAAGAACCTTCGATGGAAAAACTTGAAATGTATTACAACTGATGGAGGCAAAAACATGAGTGGGAAAGATAAAGGAGTGGTCGCTCTTGTGTCAAAGGCTGTAGAAAATGACGGTGGTTCAAAACCATTAGTCTTACATTGTATCATTCATCAACAGTCTTTGTGCGGAAAATGTTTGGATATGTCTGACGTTCTGAAACCAGTCATATCAACTGTTAATTTTATCAGATCTTTTGGCTGAATCACCGACAATTCCGACAATTTATTGAAGAGATTGGAGAAACTGACTTACCTTATCATACTGCCGTACGCTGGCTTAGTTGTGGGAAAGTCCTTCAGCGCTTTTTTGAACTTCGAGCAGTGATCGAAATTTTTTGAATGAAAAGCATCGCCCTCTTACTGAATTACAAAACAAGCATGGCTGTGGAAGTTAGCATTCTATGTTGATTTGACAAAACATGTGAACGAACTGAATTTGGGATTGCAAGGAGAAAACCAGCATCTTCCTGATTTATACACTAATATCAAATCATTCCGGAAGAAATTGAGACTGTTTCAATCACAACTACGAAGTAAATGTTTTTCACATTTTAAAACATGTGAAATATTCAGCCACACTACTGAGACTGAGTTTCCTATCGATTTTGCAATCGAAACCCTTGCTTTCACTTTTATTTAAAATTAACCTTGCTTTGGTCCTTTACATATTGTTTCCCAATTTAATTAGTATCATACTGGATGCTATATATATATATATATTATATTATATATATATATATAATATATATATTATATATATATATATTATATATATATATATATATATATATATATATATATATATATATATATATATAATATATTATTGTACTCTATATACCATACTCTAATTATCTCTATAAATACCTAAAATTTATTCAGTTACATACGCATATCACACACCAAAAGGCACTTTTCAGAAAGAGTGCTCGAACAGAAATTTGAAAAGTTCTTTTATGGCATAACAGACCGCTGACAGACGCATTGTTAATGCTGAGACATGCTTAAGTAGCAGCCTGAAGGGCGTATGTCGGATGAATTGTTGCGTGAACTGGATGATAATCAAATTTTTGTGGGAATAAGTTATTTTTAATAGAAGAGCATCGTAGGGTTTAAAGTTTTTAATGTGAGACCCCGTATAAAAAGCATTTTTTATGGTAATTTAATTAATCACAGAAAACAAATTACATTTTGAATTAAATTTTCACTGGTATCCGCGTACTTTGCTCCATTAATTATTAGCATTTGTTCATTATACATGAGTTTACTAAATAATAGTATTATTCATTATTAACTAGTGATTTTATTATTCACTGGTTCCACCCTTTCCAAAATTTTATCAAAAGTCAAACACCTCCGACAATATTTTCTAGATAAAAAACACAGCTGGCTATGAAACAATCGTCAGAGCGGTTCGTTAGTTTTGTACAATAATTTTACAATCCAATTTCGTTTAAAAAATTAACAATTTTGCAAATTAAGTATAAATTTTAAAATATAGGACTTAGACATTTTTTACAACAACTAGAGATCTTAAGGTTTGTTTTTTTTTTTAATAAAAGTCGGATTATTTGGGCGTCATTAGCAATTGTTTAAAAAAATGAACAATTGCTAGGTTCAAAAATAATTTAAACAATTTTTGTTTAAACAAATAAGAAGAAACATATTTTTTGCTCTAAAATCATTTATAGGTAAATTATGATGACAGATATAACAATAGTTCCATATAAACCATGTGCAAATAGTTGATATTTGCACATGGTTTATAGAATAGACTCTCTGTAAACGCCTATCAACTTTAACATCTTGTAACTTGACAACCAATTTACCGATTGACAATTTCGGTATCTCAATATAAGCATCTTTACGAGTACTTTAAAATCAGAATTTCGCTGAGACATTCAATTGGTTTTAAGCAAAATAAAATTTAAACATTTAAACAATTGCTGACGACGCCTGTCATTCGTATTTTTTAAGAAAACATTTTAAAGCTAAAGATCTCTCGTTGTTGGAGGGTCCAAAATATTACGCAAAGAACCACGCTTTTTTAGTATATTTTGTTTATTGCCATTTTGTAACCAATAAAATTTAATTTAATTATGAAACTTTAAACTTTTTTTCTGCGACCAATACTTACAAAGTAAGGAGCGAATAAACTAGAAACTAAGTGCATTTTTTTCGATTTTTTTCACACTTTATATATTTAACAAATGTTGACGTTTCTAATAGGAAGCATAATCGTATCGAAAATTTTCAAATTTTGATTTTACCATTTTAAGTTTGACGTTTGACGAAGTATTTCTTTTTTGATAGCACTAACAATTACGAAGATACCCTATAAATTTGTCTAAAATGGGACACCCTGTACACCCTTTTTACAGCTACTTAATATTGCACCTCCGCTCAGATAGTGTCAAACTCAAAAAAGTTAAAAACGTTTTATTGCACCCTTAGTTTTACAATACTACAAAATTTTATCTTAAAGTCTATGTTTTATGTCATTATAACCTTAACTAAAATCAATGGCTTACCAGATATATAGTGCCCCCTTTTTGGTTATGCAAGGTGATTTTCCATCTAAGTATTTTATAACGCGTGGTTTGTCGAGTTTTTTTTAGTCGGGATCTTCCACAGAGGCTTAAAGCCTAAGTACTAACCCATCGTGAGTGTCTTCATAACAGTATATGTAAGTATTTGATTTCAAACATTCTTTCTTGGTTTTGTATTTGTTTAGGTACCCATAGTATACTAGGTAAGATTGTTGTGTCGACAAAATTACTCTTAATAAATATTATTTCGTCAATTTTTTCATTCTTTATTCTTAGTTTCTTAACTTATTTTTTTAAACTTAATAAGCTATTTTGAAAAGCCTTAAACACCTCTAAAAATAGCTCAAGTACCTACTTATTGTGCAGATTGTGATGGTTTTTGAATTAAAACACTAAAAGTATTAGAGCCAATTTTAAACACCTTTTTCTCGCTACTTTGCTTTTTTGAGTTATGACACTATTCAAGCAGATGTGCGATATATATATATATATATATATATATATATATATATATATATATATATATATATATATATATATATATATATATATATATATATATATATATATATATATATATATATATATATATATTATTATGCCACAATGATACGAGATATATTTAGTGGAATGCAAACGACTTATTTCGTTGTTTGCATATGTTTTATAACCATCTTTATAATAATACAAATCTAAACTAACCCTGACAGGTATTTAATTGAGATGTCTAAAAGGCAATTTGTATACTGATAAATGGTTATGAAAATTATCTATTTAACCAACATTATTATATTAAGGGCGATTAATGATCGATGTCATTTATCGGTTAAGATCATTATTCACCAATCAATAAATACCGCAGATAGTTAACAATTTTTTTTAAATTGTTTTGTTAATAAATTGTGAAAATCATACTTTTTCTTTGAATTTTCTCGGGATGTATTTGGACAACCAACTTGACAGATGTTTTAAGGGTTGCTATTAGAATGACAAAGTTATAAATCTTTGTTTCTATATTTCTAGTTACTTATACTATAATTATTTATTAATAGAAAATCATGCAAGAATGAGAGCTAATAATGAATAATTTTGTATACGTTAATAATACTCATAAATAAACGATATCCGAAAATAGATATTTAATCCGCTATACTGATTTTTGACGTCTCGTCAAGACATGCAACAGTGTTAATAATAATTTAACTTAACCATGACAAACGTATGTTCCTGTGTCGATAAGACCTAAGAATCCATCTCTGTCAACGTGGCACTGTGACAAAAACGCATTCATACAGCAATACATCACACCGACTCCTCCGAATTGAATAGGCTGATCTCCCTAAAACAAAAACGCAGCGGCTTTATCTTTGTTTGACCAGAACGGGGCAAAATTGATTGCGTCTGCTGGATCTCCGGGGTGTAAATCTAAAAAGACAGCGACACTTGTCTTGCCTTGTTTTGAATGCGTTCAACAGCTTCGGCGAGTGGATTCGTGCTGTGAACAATAAACATGCGATCAAGTGGTTTTTCGTGTTTTTTTTTGTCGGGATGCTTTGCATTTTCTACCTGTTTGCTTAAAGAAGCTTAGAAGGTGAGAACCTTCTGCAGGAGATTGGGATTTTAATAAAGTTTACTTTTTATGTTTTGATATGCAAAAGGTGTTGGCAGGTTGAGGTGTTTACACTTAGTATCGAAAATATCAATATTCAGATTAGCCTACGTATAATAATTAGCTATATTTGATAATACATAATTATTTAGTTCCTTCAGTATTATGGACGGAAAAAAAATTAGGGATGTTTATTTGGTTATACAGAGTAATCAAACGAGATCTAAATATGGACAAATTTGTTGAAGAATCTGAAACAATACCCTAAAATATGATTTGAGTTAAAACTAAGGGTGTTGGTAAACTGAGTACCGACAAGTAGTAGATTAAATATCTATTTTCCTTCCCATTCACTCGTATACAGATTGCCTCCCGAAATTGTTAATTGGATGCCTTTTGGGGTTGTACAAATGGGTAGTTAATTATAACCATTTAAAAATTTAATTCTAAACTCATTCGAATATCCATCATTTATTCTACATATTTTTGCCAGTTCAATCGATTTAAATATTTACTTTAAATACTGGCTCTTTTTTGTATTATTTTAAGTAAAAAGGAAAACAAGTTATTTCTTATAGACAACTAGAAGTATAGTGAAATTGAAAATTTAGGGGTTCTTTGAGACGAGAAATTCAAACTCGTTCATACTTTTGAGGCAGGTAGTAGAGGGCGCCAGCTACGGCCTACCCCACTTGTTTTAGATGACATAAACTTTGCAAAGTAATACTTCTCAACGCGCTGATCAAAAGACTCCATGGGCACAAAACCCGAAAACCCCTCTAACTCCCCCAAAATCAGCCTTAAAGGTCACTAGGGATTTGGCGACTAGTGATGAGCAAAGCAAGACCAAGACCAAGACCGGGCTAGTCTTGGTCTTGGTCTTGGTCTTGCAAGTTTGGTCTTGGTCTTGGTCTTGGTCTTGGTCTTGCACCACCCGGTCTTGGTCTTGGTCTTGGTCTTGCTGCAAGAGTCTTGCTGGTCTTGCTTTTTTTGGTTGTAATAATTTAAACTAAGCAATCTTAAATAAAATATATATTTTTTTAATACTTACAAATAAATACCAATTTTAACCTTACATGTACATTTAAATTATTTGATTAAAAAGAATATTTTAAATGTAGGGGTTTATTTATTTATAGCGCTTCATTTTAGTGATAGGAAATATTTAAATTTTCTTTGAAGAAGCATATAAAATTACAATACTGAGTCCTCTGAGGGCAGAAAAAAAACTTTTAATTTCAACCAGATGTGAAATTTCCATGAAAATGATTCTGATATCTAAACATTGGTTCCTAATTAAAAAAAAAAGGTATTTAGGAAGCTTTTTAGTTCAAATAAACTTTCTATGTTCAAATTAGTCAAACATTTGCCGTACAAAGTTTGTACAAATACTTTATAAACATTCTGCATATACAAGGTGGCTCGATAGTGCGACAAAGATCGATATATCCGAAACCGTTCATAATGGTAAAAAACTGAATATACAAAAATTATAGAAAAAAGGGCGTAAAATGTAAGATTATTTTCTATTTCAGAATTTTCAAAAAAATCCACTACCACTCAAGAAAACTTCCTTATTTTTAGGTTTTAACCTAAAATAGAAAAATTATGACAGAAAATTCATTTAAAAAAATCGCTTCCCTGTATATTATGCTGGAAATTCTTGAACTGACATATAGGTACAATGTCGACGTAGATGGTTTTTTATATCATTTTCGGTTTTGACAAAAATGACGTTATCATTAAACTTTTGGCATTGTTTTGACTTTTCCGTCTAAACCGGAAGTGAAATTTAAAATCCAATTATATAAAAAGTATTCCTATATAAAATAACAAATATATTTTTTATCAAACCATCACTTTTACATTTATATCTTAGTTTAAAGTAGCAATCTAATGATGCCACTTCTTACAGTGTGGCACAAAAATAATGTTTCCTGGATTTTGGAAATTTTTGATCCAGTAAGTGGCATCACTAGATACCTAATTAAAAAAAAACATTAGGAATGGGTAAGTAATTTTCAGCTTCTATAACTTTTGTACTCTTAGTTTTTCCCTGTCATAAACGGTTTTGGAGATATCGAGCTTTGTCGGACCATTGAGTCACAACCTTATTATTTTTGAAACATGTTACTGAATCTACTAGTTATCGTTTTTAGATAATTTTATTTAAAACGAAGTGATCGATTTAATTATTATTTTATTAAAAAAAAACCTGTTACTCATAACTAAGGCAGTTCTCGACACATTTTTTGTCATGTCTGTATGAAATACCTCTGTATATTGAATATAAAAATTGAATATTATAATTTAAAAAAAAGTGACAAAAGTGCAAGAGTCTTGCAGGTCGGTCATGGTCTTGCGTAGTCTTGCACCCCCCGGTCTTGGTCTTGGTCTTGGTCCTGCATACCCCGGTCTTGGTCTTGGTCTTGCAAGCGAGAAGACGGTCTTGGTCTTGGTCTCGGTCTTGGTCTTGCTGCAAGACCAAGACCAAAATCAAGACCAAGACCGGTCTCGCTCATCACTATTGGCGACCTTTGAGGGTGATTTTGAAGGGGTTAGAGGGGTTCTTGGGTTTTGTGCCCAAAAAAACTTTTGATCAACGTGTTAAAAAGTATTACTTTGCAAAGTTTGAAAATAATTGGCCGAAACCCATTTTGAAAATTGCGGCGTCCTTAAAAGTGCGTTTATCTCGAAAACAGTTGCTTCTAGAAACCTATATAAAACATACATTTTTAACGCAAAGGGAACTATAGTAACTTATTTTTTAATAAACAGTTCAATATATTAAGTTTAAGAAAATTTATGCCATCTTAAACAAGCGGGGTAGGCCGTAGCTGGCGCCTCTTCTAGCAACAATAAAAGTATGGACGAATTTGAATTTCTCGCCTTAAAGAACCCTCAAATCTCCAATTTTGTACCGCTATACTTTTATTTAAAAAATTATTACGAAAAACGAAAAAAAAACTTTGTATAATCAAAACGAAAAAAAAATGCATATTTGCATTTTTTTCTTATTTTAACGAGTACTATCGTCGCCTGAAATATTTGCATGACATTGATTAATACCCTGTATAATAAATATGTTATACATTTATTTAATTGCCTGTTTTAATTTATTAATCGGGACCGAATTTACTAGTGAAGTTTTAAGTTAATACAATTTCTGGGACCCAATTTAGGTGCTTCTTTTGAGTCTTCTTCCCTCAGAAATCAAATTACATATTCCCAAAACAACCAGATGCAATGGAAAATTATCATTCTCTTCCTGGACAACTTGTTTTTTAGTTTCTTATTAAAAATGTGTCATTTTTAATAGGTTTCGGTGATAAAGATTTCGTATTTATATCTACTAACAACTTAATTTGATTTATATAAGAAGTTTGCTCTTTAAGTAAAAAAAAAGTAAAATAGAATAAAAAAATCCAAAAAATTAAAATATCCAACCTTTTTTTCGAGACAAAATGAATTAATGTTTAAAATAATCATTTTTACAATTTTTATGTAAAAAGTAAAGAAATTGTAAGATCTTTGTTAGTATTTATGACGTAATGACAAAAATAACATACTGTTATGACTAGTATATTATTACTTTTAAAAATAAAAGTGGTGAGTTAATTGATTTTAGGTTTTCCTGAAATTACCTTAGTATCAAGTTTAATGCATGATAATGATTAAAATAAATTAACATGTTTAAGAATTACTGTTATAGACTTTTTTATCTTCAGAACGTCCCTTAAAAGGTTTTGATTAAATTTTTTAAACATAAGTTCTGAATTACCCCGTTTATTCATTTTATAAACCACATTTGTAATAAAGCCAAATTATTAAATAGTATCAAGTAGATTACCGTAAAAATGCCTCAAGGACTCGAGATATTCAGGACTTTTTGCTTGACAACGGGTAATAATTAGGAACGATGGAAGAAGTAAATGATGTTAATGCTTCCAGAATTGTCGCTATTCTTCGCTTTCGCCCGACGTAACGATTTCGAATCATTACCTAGGGGCTGTTTTATTAGGATGGGAAAAAATACATTTAAAAAAAATATATTTCCACCACTGGTTAGAGTCAACTTAAATAAAAAGATAAGAAATCTAGAAGTGTAATACTAAAGTCGTTTACATAAAAGAAAATTATTTAGACAAAAAAAATTACTTTTTTCGTGGTCGAATATATCTCTAAAAAAATTGCTCGTAAACCTACTCCTATATCAACTTGCCTCTTTTGCGCCTTTTATAACAACTACTTTTCTCGAATTGCTGGAAAACTCTTTCCTTGAACAATAGATATACTTATCTTTTTTCTAGATATGTTCTATATTGTTGTGGCGGATTTATGTATCAAAAAGTATTTTATGGGTACTTGCTAAATGGAATCGCTTTGGTCCTGGTTCCAGAATATAAATTAATTCTGTACGCACTTAGAATTAATTGGTTCTTACAAAGTTGCAGATCATCTGAAACAAACTGAAAAAGACTTTAACAATTAAAAAACGTAAATTAAAAAACAGTGCATTTATATAACTAAAGAAAGATATTTGTGCGGTCTTGATATCCGTTAATTTAAATAATACCTAGATACCTTTGCTTGAAGCTGGGGTAATTTTAGGGAGACTTACACTCCTTTCATTTTTAAGAAATGTACTTGTCACAATGGATTAAAATGTCGCTTATGGCATTACGTTACAATTTTTCAAAAAACCTTTTAGAATTTTTAATTTTTTTATAATAAAATTAACATTGTTTTAATTTAAGTTTATTAGGGTTAAGTAAATTTTTAGACCACTTTTATCTTAAAAATGGTGGCCGAGTGCCCACCGCAAAGTTGATAGATTTTTTATTATTAAAGGTATCCAAGTATTATTTAAATTAACAGATATTAAGACCACACAATCTTTATTAATATATTTGCCCTTTCTTTTATTTTACGTTTTTTTCAAGAAAGAAAGAAGACCGAAACGTTGATAGGATTTTGAATTGTTAAAGATTTTTGTGTTTTTTTTTTTAAGTTTGTTTCGAGAAATTTGCAAGTTGGTAAGGGTCAATCAATTTATTCGTTGTATAGATTCTATACTCTGAAAGCGGTTTTATATGGCGAGTACACAAAGAAGATTTTTTGATATCACTACTTATCCAGATATTTCAATGAAAGGAAAAAAATGTGTTAGTTAAAAGTTTTGAAATTTCTAAAAGAGTTCACATTTTTCACAAGAGAATTCCATTACAAAATATACAGAGTAGATTCTTTTTTTTTAACATATACTTGAAACAACTGTTTATAATTTTTTTCTTCTTAGGATCTTCCAAGAAAGTTTGCGCTTTCATCTTCCATTTTTCTTTCTAATTAAAGTTTATCTGAAATTTCATTACAAAAGACTTAGAGCATTTTTTTGTCTGTTACACATATTTAAAACAAGTGTTTTTAGTTTTTTCGGTAAAGCCCAAATAGCTGATTCTAAAGAATTTTTCTTTTTAGATCTTTCAATTAAGGTTTCACTTGGATCTCCATTTTCTTTTTTAATAAAAGTAGATTTTACATAATATATGGTAATATCCTGGACTTCACCATATGAATAATAGGTTTCGTTGAGGATATAGTACTAGATACGACCGCTTGAATCTGCATAAAAAAACTTTATTTTCATGGATAAAACATGATAGTAAAATAGATTACAGCAAGGTTGCCATACAAAATTTAGCCAAAAAAAAATAAAACTTTGGAATATTTTACAACGTCAAATTTGACGTGTTTTAACAGGTCACGTGACTTTCAGTGACTCCCGGTGTCACCGTAAACGGCCTCAACTTTTGAAAATGAAACTTTCTGTATAATATTACATTTTTGGGTTCTTTGGAACATTCTGCGACTAATGGTATCCCATTTGTCAAAGTTTGACAGTTTGGAAAAAAATTTAATACAAATTTAAGGGTGTAAAAAATGGTTTAATTAAATTAAAGCTATTTTGTCAATATTTTTTCGAAGAAAAATTACTTTTCGTTTTTACTGAAGAAGTAAACTTATATCATCCCATTAAAAAAAATGGAGTATTCTTATTTTGAAATTTCATAGCGCGATCATATTAGGCTTAAAATATTTACAGGAAGTTTTTTTATTTTTCTTAAATTAATTGACATCAAAATAATAATTGTTGGCTCATCAGGGCCACCTAGATTAAAAAAATAAAAATTTTATTCCAAAGCTGTCAAAATTTGATATATTTGGGACTATGAGTTACAGAAGGCTTTCAGAAATCCAAAAATGTAAAATAATACAGGGCATCTTACTTGAAAATCGTTGGGGCCATTTTCGGTGAAACCGGAAGCCACCGGAAATCATGTGACTTGTCGAAAAATGTCAAGTTTGACGTTATATGATATCCCAAAGCTTAATTCATCTATCTTAAGAAGTACAGAAAAAAAGAGGGTTAGTCATGCTCCTAGATCACCCGGTATATTTAATTAAAGGGAGTTGCGGCTTTTTGCATGGCAACCCTGCTGTAATTTATTCTACTATCATGCATCATTTATTAAAATTAAATTAGATTTAGAAAACAGGTACCTGTGAATTTAAACATGGTTTGGGTTTTATTTTTCTTTCTTTTAACCCAAATACTTTCCGTATGTATCCCTTATTAAAATTTAACTAGGATGTTGTTTATATCATCCGGAATCCGCTTCACCTGCAACATTTTAATTTTCTTGTTATTATATAAAGATTGTTTTAACGATTACAAACCCAAAGAAATCTTCTTTTCTCCACTAGCAAGCAAATCCGGGCTACATATCTCTCATATAATAATTCTTAATATTAAAATACAATTTCGTATACATTTACTACTCTGTTGTAATGGTAGATTAGTCCCTTAGAATGTAGAATTTAATATAATATTTTTTTTATGGCACAATGAACCTTTTTTATTAAAAGTGCCAAAATATAAAAAAGACTTTTAATTTTTTTTCCAATTTTAGAGAGCTGGATTTGTGCAATAAAATATAAAAATACCTACTTTCCCCTATTAACCATTTAGAACCAATAAATGTGTCGTCAACAAAGTTACAATGGTTCTGGTTACCCTCAATTTATGTATATCCTGTTTAGCTCAAGATTTACGACTATTTAGGCATTTTATATCACTGTTGACAAAATTAACCACATTTAAGTACATTTGGAAAAATGCATGTGTTTGGTGTTTAGTTAAAATTTAGAGAGGGAGAATCTACTTTTCACAAATAAAAAATAAGATAATATCAAACTTTTGTGAAGTTCCAACAAATTAAAATAAATGTATATTATAGTCAAAAATATAATTAAAAAATCTATAAAAAGCATAAAGAATGTTTTGGAAATCAAATCGAGTCACACTGTGCATTGTATTAAAGGGCCAACTTATTAAATTCCAGTAACTTAAAATTACCAAATCTGATTTGTTTTCTTCAGTTAACAAATTCGTTGTACAAAAGCTTTTAAAAATGCACTAAAAATGACTTACTGTCTTGCTTCAACAGCAGTACATATTATCGGTAATTTGTTATAACCATTGGTAAAAAACCTTTAAGATAATTCTACTTGTCTTTAGAGCTTACCTTTACGTTAGATTAGGTTAAAGTGAGTGGAGTTTTTACGCCCCCACTGCGACCGCTCGGTCTATTGTCGCTCACACCTTTTTATATTCCTCCCAATAGGATCAAACTTCTAATGAATCCGATATCAGATTGGGAAAGAGTTCTTACATCTCCTCTTACTCGTGTCGCTACCGGGCACGAGCACAATATGTGTTCTGGTGTCCCTGTCTCCTGGAGAGTATGACGAGCAGACGATTAGACCCGTCATGCCCTCCTCTCCCGGTCTAGTGACGTAAGTAGCTACCAGGTCCTTGTTACAGGAATCAGATGTTCCTTCTGAGGCCGCATCTCCGGCCTTCCCCTATGAAAACGGTCCTATCCGCTTTCTGTTTAAAGCCAGGGAACCCTTTTTCCTATAAAGGCGTTCTGTCCGCCTTCTGTTTGGATTCAGGGATCCCTTCCTAAGCACCTGTTTGTTCGGGATGGATTAGCCCTTCCCCGTGAAACAGGCGCTGGTCACTGGATTTACCGTTTCGGTCGGCGCACCTTTGTCTGCTTGTGACCTTGCGTGGCACCTCTTGAAACGGATTTATCCGTTTCGGTCAGCGTACCTTTGTCACTTTTTTTCTATTAAAGCGGTTCTGTCCGCTTTCTGTTTGGAGCTAGGGAAGTAATAGTCCACCACGGCAGACCCCCGCATTACCGCAGTTAGGCTAGATACTCTGAGAGGTCGCCCTGTATCTCAGAGGCACCGTTGGAGACACCTGTTTAAGGGACAGGATGTTATTCACTTATCAGCACGGCATACTACACCTTGAGTTAAGCCTTGTGTTCATGTTTGCTTCGGATCCCGTTCCATACGCTAGCCAAAAGAGTTGCCGATAACCAGCAACTCCAGCGCATGTTTCAAAAGATCCTACTGGGTCCAACCACGACAACGACGTGTGAACACAGCGGTGGGGAGCTTACCTTTACTTTTAATAGCAAAACTGTCTGATAAACAATTTATAAATATTAATCAGTTTAACGCCTCAAGTACATAATAAAATTGTGATCGATCTTGCAAAAAAGTCTGTCAAATTTTATTCCCCTCTTACGAGTGACCAAGTTTCCCAGAAAAAAGTATCACTTTATCTTGGAGGCGTTATTTTTGAAAATGACCGGAAATGGCATAAAAATATCTCGTATATACGCATTCCGAACGCGCTCCGAGATTTTTCTTTTAACCCAGAAAGTATTTATACCCTTCTAACATATACATTTTTTAGGTATCTTAACTTGGAAGAACACTTAGCATTTTTAATTTAATTTGAAGAAATGCTGTTTATCTTATTAATGACCAAACTCTTACCACAAAAGGCCCTTCTGTTTCTTACCAATCTGTTTGTATTCTATAGGTATTTTCCTTCCTCTACAATCCATCTTCAGTAACTCTGAAACCTGCTATCTATACAGATCTTTTCTTAACCTCTAAACTTTTAAGAGTGCCTCTTACTACATTAAGACACCCAGGATGCTTAGACCTTAAGTCTTCATCGGATTATCCTTGGGAGAAAAAGCATACACACATTGATCAATCAGGAGAAGTAGAATTCGTTTCGGCGCCTCCACCATATGTAGCACTTAACTAAAGAAACTTTAAGTCCGTAAACTAAATACTTTACAATACCTGTAGAATCCAGTATAAAGCACATCATCCCCCCTTGATTTAGTATGGGCCTATGCCCCACAATATGTCGAAATATACATAGACTCACTTTTTTCAGTTCAATTCTTTTGCAACGAGATTGAATGCAGCGGTCTAGAAAAATTCCTGTAAGAACGACATTTAAAATTATTTAAACAATAATACTCTCCTACTCGCTCCTTAAGAGCCAAATAGAAAAGTTCTCTAGGTAAAAAGATATTAAAGTGTGTAAGATTATTTTGAATCACCGTTTATATAAACCGCTTTTGTATAATAATCATGCAGACAAATAAGAACTTGTGCCTAGGCAAACGTAATTGTTTTTTCAAAACCAAATGTACACAAACTTATCCCAATCCCATAATAAACATTTAGAAGTACGGAGTTCCAAAGCCGTTCTTGAATATACAAAAAGACACAGGTGTTGCAACGAAAGAGAACGTATTCAGGCGAGCAATGTGGATTTGAAAACGAAAATACTTTGGTATAATCCAGTTTATATCCAGTAATTTATAAGTGTCCAGGAGTAGACCTAATAATTTCACTTATGCATGAAATATGGCGGTCTCAGGTGTAGCGTGTAGCTAGGAACGAGTCTAGTTAGGCCGGACGGAGTTAGAGTATATAATCCGCAAAAGGCAGGTCTGTACCACAGATTATTTCTGTAACAGAAAATAATCGGACAAACAAATTAAGATTTGTAAATAACCATATAAGTTATGTTGTATGAAATAGACTTTTTTGGCCTAATGGATACATCTGATTTGAAGTCTCAAACAAAATAAAGAAATTTTAGCAAAAACCCCAAAAGATCAAAATACTTATGCCTTTCGGTGGCAGGTCCACCACCGTTTTTAAGGTAAAAATTAATGTATAAAAAGTTAATTAAAAATTAAAAAATAATTAAAATTTAAATTGTTTTAATTTTAATATAAAAATTTTAGAAATTCTGAGAATCTTTTGTTTTTGTATTACATTTACAAAGAATCTTATACATAATATATTTATTTTTGTATTGTATGGGTTTGTTTTTTTACTTGAGAACTAATATTGGTAATGACTTTAAAATATTAGGAAAGTTAAATTTAGTGCCAATTCCTTGATTTTCATTTAATAAGACGGAAATGTATAGTAAAAATAAATTTGTAACAAGTATATTTTGATTTTGCTGTTGGTTTGTTTGTCAAATTTAAGAAAGCAATTATTAATGAAATTAAAATGATAATTATTTTGAACTGTAAAAATTCTTTTTTAGTTTTTTAGTGTTTACATTTTAAACAGACACGATAGTATTTACTATCGCAAAGAATTTCTATCCTCTACATATGAGCAGCAAACTTCTGCAGAATAAGCAATCCGTCAATCATATTTGCCTTAGTTACAATAATAACTATAAATGGCACAGATAACTTTCCGAAAACTAGGATTTTTGTTTCTAGCTGAAAAGTATTTCTCCGTTTCTAGCGTCAACATTATGTACATACGTACCCCTTATATTTTTAGTTTCATTCAGAGAAGAGCTCTTCGCTGTATTAATAAACCTATTCTCACCACAGACCTCTCCTTCTGCCCAGCTACTTTTACAAAAAAATCCTAAATTAGAGTTTCAAAAATTAAAAAAGAAAAAAGTACTTACAGTCTGTTTGGGTACACCCCTGCTTAAGGTTCTTATTTTAATAAGTTTTACTATCAAACTTGTCATTTAATTTTAATACCACCCCTTTTAATTTGCATTCGCTACTTTTATATATTCTTAAAACTTGCATAAGATAAATGTTTTTGCCAAACTTAAGCAAACATTTATAAAAAAGAAAGAGGAAACTCTGATTGATAAAAAGGGTTTACACTTACACAGGGTTTTTGTGTAAAAACTTAAGAGGGAGTATAGTCTGGTGACATTAAAATTGGAAAGTTTTTTACGATCATTTTTTCTTAAGAAATAAGGTTCTTAGTAACACTTTTAGTGTGTACTTTTACGGATCAAGCTAAAGCACAAAGTCACTTAGTAAGAGTGCAGATATGGGGATATTAATTTTTTTAATTAGAGAGCTACTACACGTTAATATTTACACCAACTGTTTCAAGAGGTTTCTCAACCCTTAATGTTTAGGTATAAGTTTTATATTATCCTGTATATATAGTTTTACTATATACTTTATTTACATTTCGGTAGAAGGATTAATAACAGTGCCTCGTAAATGTGGTTGTCTTTTTTCCTAAAGTAAAAACCTTAATTCTAGGTGTCATATTCTTTGTCTAATACTACCAAAAATATTCGTTAAACGGTTCGTTTAAATAAAAGTCCAGTATAAGCAATTACCTATATTACCAATTTCTTTTATTTACTCACCATTTCAAACCAACACAATAAACTTCCGGTGTTTTACACGTGATTTAAGCAAGTATAAAATTACGCTTCTACTTAAAAACTACCCTTACAAATACCTACAATACCTCAAGTCACAGTGCATGGCATTTTACTCAGCGTGTGTTAGATTTATATTCAGATTTCTTTGTTTGGATTGTGTATAGAGACATAAAGAGCAGATCACGTGCTTTCAAGAGGTTATATGCTTAGGGGAAGAAATTTAAAAGATGATATTTTCTCAGACATTTTCTATACCATAAAAAAATATTTTTTCTGTTAGTTTTAAATATTTTTTATTCTATAGGCTTAAACAATGCATTTTCTTTTAATTTTTCCTCTGTTTTTTATGGTTAGAAAGATCCCGAGTATAGTTTGTTCCGGTGGTCAGATATTAATCGTTTGGTTAATAAAGTCCTCCGTTATTTTTTTTATAGTAGAAATGCACTATCTAAAATTTTTATAGCGGCCTAGATTCTAATATTACACCTTCGATTATTGTTTAAATTACTTTGGCTGATCGTGGAACTAACCAGAACACCAACCTATACAACACTGATTGTCTATTGTAGAAATATATTTCCAAAGATGCAGATTTTTCTTCCTAAATATAGACTAAAAATAATTTATTACTCAGCATACAACCAACTGCTATGAGAGTTTTCTCTCTAATTTTATTTTTTATGATTCACAACATACCATGGGCTTCTTCTGAATTAGTTTCGATCTGTGGAGTTTGTAGTCAGAGAGCCGACGACCTGTTTCATGAACTATTTGGATCAGATGAAAATTTTAATTGTTTTGATAGGACAGATGAGTAGGTAATCGACCGAATGCCTAACCTACCTGGATTTACCAGATACTGCGCATACATGAAGTACGCGCAACATTTATTTTCATAATTGCCAATTGTTAAAACCCGGAAAAAGTGTTTGGTTTTTTGCAAATATTTTTTAATATATAAAATCAAGACGCTATTAAAATTTCAGTGTAAAAACTTTTTTTTTAGAAATACAACTCTGAGTGGTTTGGTTTAAAACCAACCCCTTTAAAAATGATTGCCATTTTTAGTTTTTATTCTACACCAACTTAACTTTTAAATGGTCTGTGGAAGTGGATAGAGATCTGTCTGACTTTTTAAAATAGGTGTGTGTACTTTTACTTTTTCGAATCCAGGTCCAAAAATCTACAATTTTTCTGCCCAGTATCGGCCTGCGTTCAGGGCTCTAGTATCAGCAAGCCATAAATCCTCAAGGGTGCACCTTGATGGACAGTGCAGACATGTTCTTAGGTGGTCTGTGGTCTGTACTTCTTCACATTCACAAAACACCTCGTCAGCACCTCTTATTTCCCACTTTTCCAGATTATGTCTAACAGGGGCAACACCGGTCCGCATGCGGTTAAGGGTTCGCCATGTCTTCCATTCCAGGTTTATCCCTCGGGGCGGTTCCTGTCGAAGTGGAAAACTTGCCGGAGGTTCTATGCTTGTGTTGCGCATAAATATCTTTCTAGATTTTCAGCGGCTGGTTCCATGCGGTTCCTCAAAATTGTGAAGGAGGTGTCTGTCATCAAACGTTTGTTTGAATATTTCTATATGTTGAGCTGCTTCGCGTCGATCCCCCAGAGAGGCAAAACCTGCAACCTGGTATAGTAGAGGTACAGGGGTAGGTTTCATGCATTCAGTCACAATTCGGTATGTCTCGTTCATTGCGGTTGAGACCTGTTTTGCTTGTTTAGACCTGCTCCACACTGGACAAGCGTATTCTGCTGTCGAAAAACACAAGGCTTCCGCCGTAGTTCGTATAAAGAATTATATTTTCAAAGAAATTTACGTAGATCCAGGGGTTCCACAGGATTTTCACTGTGGATGACTATTTTTTAATTTATTTTTTAATAATATTGGAAATGTAATATAGCATTTGAAATATCTTTGGTTTGCTGATGGTTTTTTAATAGTTATCAAAATATTTTTATAAATCTGTTAAATTAAGTAATTTTTAAGAAGTCTCAAAGAAGGTAATAAAGGCTTTCTTATAGGAAAAATTAAAAGTTATTTTAGGGCCCGCAAACGTCATTTTTAACGTAAAAACGTAAATATGTCCAAAAAAACTAAAGCATGAAATCTGCCTGGAATCTTGCGTAGAATCTGAAAATTTTATTATATATAGGATACTTTTGGTACAATTGAAAGTGCCACCAACTTAAAATAGTTTAGCCGAATTGTCCTCATCAACATTAATATACTGCAAAATTTTCCTTTTTTTCTATGTATATTATTTTATATACAGGGTGTCCCAAAAGTAATGGGACACAAAGCAACAGCAGATTCCTTACGTCAAAATAATGCAATTTACGTAAACTTGCCTTATCCGAAAGTTAATAATAACCAAGATACAAGGTGTTAAACTTTTAATTTTGCTTTCGTTTTTTCTTAATTATTCTTTAACCAAATGACCTAGCGGTACAAACTAACGTAACTTTTTTACTCTTAGAATATTGACCTGTTTATTAAAAAATAAGTTACTATAAATCCATCTGCATCAAAAATGTATATTAAGTCTCTAGGAGCAGCCGTTCTCGAGATAAACGCACTTTAAAGGATCTTGCAATTTTTTTATGGAAAATGAATTTTATCCAATTGTTTTCAAACTTTGCATAGTGATAGTTCTTAACACGCTGATCAAAGGTCTTCCAGGGCACAAAACCTGAAAACGCCTTCAACCCCCCAAAATCACCCTTAAAAGTCCCCAAATCCCCAGTGACCTTTGAGGGTGATTTTGGGGCGGTTTTCGGGATTTGTGCCCTGGAAACCTTTAATCAGCATTTTAAGACTATCACTATCTGAAGTTTAAAAACAATTGGCCAAATCATTTTCCATAAAAAATTGAAGATCCTTTAAAGTGCGTTTCAAGAACAGCTGCTTAGAGACTTTAAATAAAGTATACATTTTTGATGCAGATGATACAGTACTTATTTTTTAATAAACAGGTCAATATTTTAAGAGTAAAAAAAGTTACGACATTTAAAACAAGTGAGGTAGGCCGCAGCTGGCGCCCTCTAGTAGCAACATCAAAAACATGGACGAATTTAAATTTGTCGCCTCAGAAAACCCCCAGATTCCAAATTTTGTACCGCTAGGTCATTTGGTTAAAGAATTATTAAGAAAAAACGAAAGCAAAATTAAAAGTTTAACACCCTGTATCTTTGTTATTATTAACTTTCGGATAAGGTAAGTTTACGTAAATTGCATTATTTTGACATAAGGAATCTGCTGTTGCTCTGTGTACCATTACTTTTGGGACACCCTGTAGAATAGATCGAAGCAGTTTCAGGTCTGTATTCAAATTAGGATCATATGATTTGCTTGAAGATCAGAAACAATTATGTTGATTCAGTGCTTTTACGGTTTTAATTTATTTAAAACATAGTATATCCTATTTCCTTGAAGGTGTTGCATTATGACCTCTTCAAGTAAATTAATACTAAATAAGTTCTAGAAGGACATTTTCAAAGAAACTTAATTTACTGAGGGATGAAGGTGATAAAAAGTATCAAACGCTCAACGCATGACATTATTAAATCTGATTCTTGCATCTGACCACCTCATATGGGGTCACTGAACCTCTTAACCCAATTAAATTTTACGATGATTCTTCAGCTTAGCATTTGTTAACTACTGTGTTGCTAAGCATTTGTTTTTTGCTCTTTGATATAAAAATAACAAAATAACCACCACTTGTAATAACCATAAACAGTAATTTGGAACACAGTCATTGCACATTCGCATGGGAACGGTAGTGTAACTGACAAGAGGTCTTTCAATGGGCTCAGGCCGTCTCGCCATGAGTGTGCTATTAGATACACTGTGCCACTAACATCTGTGACTGCGTGCGCTCAGAAGTGGCATGACATGCCTTTTTAATTAATTGGCTTCCGTAATTAGTTATAGGGTTATAGCGATTCATCATACGTACCCCGATTTTGCAAAGTTGCAGTTCCTTCACAAGTCTGTAAATAAATGTAGGTTGTACAGGATGTCCCATTTTCGACACTTTTATAGGGTATCTCCGTAATTGTTAGTGCTATTAAAAAAGTAACATAGACGTCATGTTCTCTTTTTAGGCCAAACTTAAAATAGTATAATCAAAATTTGAAAACTTCAATTTTCAAAAGACCTTATATTTCCTTAGTTAAAAGAGATACAAAAAATATTTGATACAAAAGTTTCATTGTATTAATTTTTAAATAATCTGCCGTTTTCAGAATAAGTATACACTGGGGTTTAAAGTTATAAAGTTTAAATTAATCACATAACAAACCAATGTTATCCACGGTGTGTCATATTTTTGAAAAGAGAATTTAAAAAAAAATGAGGTAAGGTCCGATAACTTTTTTCCTGACCCCAAATACTTAATCCGAAATCGGCAGATTATTCAATAATCATTACAAGGAAACTTTTGTATTTAACATTTTTCTCTATCTTCTGTAACTAAGAAAATATAGGGTAGTTTACAATTGGATTTTCTTCGTATCCCTTAAGGAGTGAAAATTTTCAAATTTTGATTTCATCATTTTAAGTTTGATCCAAATAAAGCACATGACGCCTTTACTACTTTTTTGATAGCACTAACAATTAAGGACCCTAAAAGTGTCCAAAACGATACAGCCTGCACAATGACATTTTTAGTTGATAAATCCTTAACCTTTTTTATATCTTAGGGCACTTTACGAAGGCTTTAAGCATAAGTACTAACGTACTGTGGGCGTGTTCAGTGAAGTAAAAAAGGGGCATAAGGATATGGAGGTTTGGAGAGAAAGAAAAAACCTCTGCAGGCAGCAGGTACCTTAGTTGAAACACTTTAAGAATAAAAAACAAACAACTAGGGCCCTCCAGATGAACCACGAAGGAGTACGTGGGAGTGTCAGTATACGTTGCTGGTGGAGGATGGATTATATTGGCCAATTCCTCGAAGCAAGTGGGCAAAAGAAAAAAGTTTTTCTGTAAGAGTGAGATCTTTAATAAGGCTCTTCTTTGTATAAAATCAAAAATGCCAAAAAGAGAAAAGCTTTCACATAATCAAATTAAGGTCTAAAAAAAATAAAACATAATATCCAAAACAATTATCAGTGAAGTTGATCGTGAAAGAGATAAGATTTTTTATGTAAAAAAGAAATTGCCAGTTTTGAGTCCTGGGGACCCCAGAATTAAATTGACGAAAGCTAAAAGAGTGACGTTTAAGTTAAAATGTTTTTGTTTTGAGGGTCCAAACCCTATACATAGTTAATCGAATTATAAATAATAACCTTTTTTACCCCAATTTTCAAAATTTTTTTGGTGAAGGTCTTGCAGATTTCTTGTCAAAAAAAAATCGGAAATATACCTAGTTGCACGCTAAATAATGTCACCTGGCAGCAATACTTAATTAAATGATAGATTGGATTAACCAAAACTACCGAGGAATATAAAATGTGTTTCCTTTCTCTCCATTTTTTAAGACAAATGCATAAGGTATGAAAGGTGTTATGTTTTCACAATGGTTTCCTATTATATCTAAACAAATAACCAGAGGGCTGGTCGGTCCCTAAAACTTTGATAATTACCCTAAAATGTTCCCTAAAAAAAAAAAATGTGTCCCCGCATGTTTGGAATCTTAAACTTTCCCAAATTTTAAACACTCGGGGTCTAAAATCCTATTGCCAAATTTGCAGAATTTAAGAATTTTACTTGCAGTTGATTTTTATGTATTCGAAGCTTTGGTTGATCAGTAAGCCAGGTCAGTTTGAAACGCAGTGTTATCCGAAACATTTCAACGTGTTTCCCACCTATCAGGTTGGGAGACACATTGTTATGCGGATTTGGTATGTAAATTTACACAAGCATTTTAATTAGCTGTGAAAAAGTTAAGAAAGTTATGTTAAGTGGTTTCTAAAACAATCAATTTTAAAAATCGCCCTTTTTAGTACTCTCTGATTATGGGGACTTATCGAGAGAGTAGAAACTTAAAATTTGGTATGTAAGTAGGTTTCGGACACAAGTAAAGGAAAAATTCTAAAAGCGACACATTTTTAACTCGGAACGCCTTGAAACAGGGGCGGTAATATCGCATATTCAGGCTATATTTTAAAAGTTTGCAATCTGATTTAACATGAGATTCTGAGGTCATAATTGCCTTAGAATTTAAAATGTAGGCAGGAATTTATTTCATTTATTAAATTCAGAAGAGGACTTGGCCTTTACTTTACATAAGTGTTTTTGGTGGGATGGTAACGTCCCTGCTACTAAAAGCCTAACTGGTCCAAGAATAAGTTAGCGCGAATGCTTGGTATGCTTGTGAAACGTACATAGTCAATTAAAAGAGGCGTATGTACTATAGCGAATTAATAATATGTGAAAAGTATGTTTCAGTTTCCCTTTTGGTAACTTTTAACAGAACATTTTTGGGAACAGCAAATACAACATTATTCGTTGACTTTAAAATACCAAAAATTTGTTCTGTAGCACGTACAGGGTTATTCATTATAAAGTAAACAAGGCTTTATTTTTAAACTTCCCTGTACTTCTTTAAAAAACGAATATAGCCATTTCGTGTATTTTTTTCCGTAAAATTCAATAATCTAATCAAAAAAACATTTGACACAAAAACAAAAGAGTTACAGCACGAGTAACGTATTTTTTAAATGGAATACCCGTATATTTTTATATCAATAGATAGAGATTTTCACGAGGAATTCGGTGATATAGGGTTGCTGGGTTTATTTTCTGCAGTTCTGCTGCAATTGTCTAAAAACTGCATGATACTATAAGGATAGTTTGACCTGAAAAAACCTGGTTGCCACAGGTCACAGGTGCTTATTGGTCAAAGTCAAGAATTTTAAAAATACGTTTATTACTTTTTGGAGTAGTTTTATAATGAGGTTTTCATCAGAAAACGGCTTCAAATTATATTATATGCTAAAAATGATATTATATATCTATTTTTAAACCAAGCAGCAAAATTACAATAAAAGAAAAAAATTAAAATACAATACGAGGTAAAATATGGTGGTAATAAGAACACTCATAATAAAAAATTATAATATTACTAATAATTTAAAGGTTCTATATGACCCCCGTTATTTTCGAAACATGATCTATAACCCCTCCTTAGCCTTTCTAAGCTCGCCGATATTATTTGAGGTTCTTGGTTAAGACGATTAATTTCATTTACAATTTTTTCTCTCATTTCTTCCGTGTTTGTGTTCCCATTTTGGTAAATGAAATTCTTCAAGTGACCCCATGAAAAAGTGTCCAAAATTGTAATATCTGGACTATTAGGTGCTATCTAATAGTTTTAAAAAAAGTGTTCTAAAACATTTATGATTTACAGTAAACAGCTATTCATAAATCTATGTCCCTATTAAGACTAAGATATTATGACGATCACTGATGTTTTTTCGCTGTAAATTGAAAAGCAACTTTCTTTTATCTACTTACAGCTGACACAATTAAAAGAACACAAAAGTTGTTTTTGTTTATAAATTTTCCACCTTTCCTGGTTATGGTATGCTAACGCATTGACAAAATTAGCGTTTGTACGCATGCCTATCACATAATTTATATCAATAGTTTTACTGAAATTTGTTACAAGTATCAAACATAAATGGTATATTACCAAAATTTTTTTAAAGACTTTTATCAGAATTTCGGTAATAATTTTCGCTAGAATCTTCGAATATGTAAAACAGTTCTAAGCTAAAATCTCTTGGTCTTGGTTACATATCAAAATTTTAATCTATACTGACAAATGTAAACTGTCTTTCGTAAACCACTAAATTTTTTATATTTAAATCAAGTTTCGTACCAGATTTATACCTAAAATTGAGAATGTATAAATAAATATATATATATATATATATATATATATATATATATATATATATTATAATATATATATATTTATAATAAGCTCCTTAATAGGACTATATAAAATGTTGGCAACACTGCCTAACCCCCGCTAAAGCCATTCACAGGGCTTCATTATGTTGGGCGATATGACCAGCAGTGGCTGGCCTTTAATTATGGGTACGTCACAGTTTAATTTCCGGGAGAACGTCATCAGGTAACTGTTTGAATGTGGCTATACGTCCGTTACTTGATACCCAACTAGGGATATTTATTATTGGCATGTCAACCCTTTTTAGCATTGTAGATGATTGCCAATCATCAATCAATACCAAGACACAATTGTGCAGTACAAAGTAAAATACTACTTATAAATTACACATATTTAATATTTTGTCCCGTGTATCTTAAAAAAATTTAAAGATCCATAGCAGACCTTCTTTTTGCTTTATCTAACTTAAACATGTCCCTTTAGTTCCTAGTTAATCTAGGTCTGGCATGATCAATATATTTAGTTGTGGTTAGTAGGGGTATTTCTGGGTTCTATACTGGAACCTGTTCTATTTCTTCTTTTGATTAACTATCCCCTCTTCTTTAGATAATTTTATTAATAGTTTTGGTAACAATAATAACCTTTATTTTAATATAAAGGTTTGAGAAATAACATCAAACAAAAATCTTGTACAGTTAAATGCATTAAAAACCCAATTATATTTAATGCTGTTAAAAAAAATGCCACTTTTCATTAACCACTTATGGGCTATTAATTCTTATATCAACGGACGCTTTAGTATGGTCAGTAACAAAACGCAGGCGTGTCATATGGAGAGCACCAGTCTTCTCAGGAATGTCCTGACCTGTGACAGACTGGGAAAGCCCTCAGACATAATACCTACAGCAACCAATTACAACCGGCCCTACAGTGTAGTCTACCCACAATGGGAGGACTGGAGTCGTTGGTATACCGACGGCTCCAAAATCAAGGACGGTGTTGGAGCTGGAATATATGGACAGAGGCCGAGGGCAGAATTTTCCTTCAGCCTGGGCACTCTTGCAACCATATTTCAAGCGGAATTTGCTTTTGAGATGTGTGCTAGATCGCTGGCTGATCGGCACTGCACACGTAAGACAGTTAAAATATTCTCCGATAGTCAAGCAGCTCTTAAGGCTCTTGAATCCAGCCGGTGCAATTCGAAAACCGTCTGGAATTGCAAGGATGCGCTGACCAAACTGGGTCAAAACAATAAGGTTACACTACTGTGGATACCTGGGCACACCGGCCTAGAGGGTAATGAATCCGCAGACCTTCTTGCCAAAAGGGGGGCGGAAACAAAATTCACAGGGCCGAAACCGGTCATCGGTATATCTTATGGAATGGCCAAGCAGTTCATATCAGCTTGGACACAAAGAGAAAATCTTCGGTACTGGCATGGACTTCCGGGTCTCAGACACTCGAAGGCCTTCATAAGCCCACCAAACCAACAATGTACTGTCAAACTACTGGAGCAATCAAGGGACACCTTAAAACTCTAGTAGGACTGTACACGGGACACTGCAGATTGAAATACCATATGCACAAGATCGGCCTAGCGGAAGACGCCGAGTGCCGCATGTGCATGGAGGGGATGAATCGGCAGAACACATACTGTTTGTGCCCAGCAATGGCACCACTAAGATTCGAAATCCTCGGCAATGACACCTTGTTGCCGGGAAAGGTGAAAGATCTCTCTCCCAACACGATCATCAGATTTCTTAGGAGTCTGGACCTGGTGGGAGAAATATAAAAGGGTGTGAGCCACAATAGATCGATCCCCGATACCCACTTACTTTAAACCTACCTACCTACCTACCTACTGTTACGATAGTTTAGGATGCCTATATGAAAAAATTTCGTATGACCTTTTTTGTTCGCAAGGACATTTTACGTTATCGGGTGTGATTTTGAATATACAGGGTTATTTATAAAACTTTTTAAACATTATTTTAAAGTTTATATATTTCACACAAAAGAGCGTGACTTAAAAAACTTATTATCGGGTTCAAATAACATCTCTTTTTTTATTTATTGAATTTATTTTAAGTTAGAGACTCGCAGAGTGTATTTGGACGACTTCTGCTCTGTGCAGTATCCAATATTTCGGCTTTATACAAATCTTCGTGGACTGCCAATAGGACGAACAAAGTACAACTTTTATCCGAGCCTTAAGACCCCTTTGAAAAAGCTCAAAACTTTCTACGTTATCCGCTCCTTATTCCCTAAAGCATTTAGACTGTACAACTTGTTGTCTACAGATTTTCCCCTACAAATTTCCAAATATTTTAGTTTGATATGAATAAACTGCCTCTTACCTTACCGTAGACACCCATAATACTTTGTTAATGGTTTCAAAATAAAAAAAATCTACACTTTTCAATTAGGCATACATATAAGTGTACATTTTTTTAATAAGATCATAAAATGTAACTAACCCATCCTCCATTTACTATAAAAATCGAAACACGTTCGTACGCAAGCCGATATTAATTTTATAGCCATGGCATATAAATCAAATTTTTACTCATTTGTTGCTTTTACAGCTGCACGTTTTAAAACCGTAAAAAGTTTTATGGTAACGGGTCCTATAAAGCTTAACAAACACTCATTTTTGATGAGGTTAGAGTTAGATTCACTTGGAAGCAAAAACGTTGAATTAAACCTATACTGGCTGAAAATTGTCGCATCACTTTTTGTTAAAAAAAGCTTTAATATATAACTTGCAAAATAACAATTATTAAAATCAAGTATTAAAAAAAAGTTAGCATTATTTTTTTGTAGACATGTTCTATATTGTTGTGGCGAAATCAAAAATATATTCCTTAAGTACTCACTAGATGGAACCGCTTTGGTCCTGGCCCTAGGGTATAAATTATGTGCGTTGATCCTAACATAACTGCAGGTCGTCTGAAAAAAACTTAAACTCCAAAGAAAACTTTTAAAAGTTAAAAAATTCTGTCAACGTTTGAGTGGCAATTCTATTAATGTTTTAAAGTTAAAATAATTCTAGCGAGTTTTCTTTAACCAAAATAATAACTAAAATTAAGACTAATTCAATTTAATTATAAAAATTTAAAATATTCTTAGAGGTTTTTTTAAATTTACGACGTATTGATAAAAATAAAATATTTTGTGCTGTTTTAAAAATTCAAAAGATATTTTAGTTTAAAATTATTATTATCTTAATTTTAAAAATAATTGATTTTCTAAATTTGAACAACCAAATTTAAGACAAAATTAAAAAATACCTTTTACAAATTTATTCTTATTTTGCATTTCTGGCTTATCAAATAAAAGTTAACGAATTGGTAATAAATTTAGCATTCGCACTACATTTAAAACACAAAACCCTATTAGATCTTAAAAAGATCAAATAATATAAGAAGATAAAAAATCAAAGACAAAACCATTTATTATAAACAAAAAACAAAAATATTAATGATAAGATCCATTGTAAATATATTAAATTTTATATAGGTTAGACTTCCCGATCATTAGCCAAACTTTGAACATATATTTCAATTTCACAAATCAATAGATTTGTTGGTTATTCAGAAATAATATACACTATTTTACACTTTTTTTCGCAGTGCTCTTATGAAAGGTGTATTTTAGGAATACGTAGGTAGAAAAAGTGTAAAATAGTGTAAAATATCTCTGAATAACAAACAAACCTCAAACTTTGTGAACACACATTTAATAATCACCACTAAATATACTGGAATGCTTCTACTATTTTAGCAAAAAAAATATGTTCAGAAAATTTAAAATAAAAGAAAATGCATTTATATTAATAAGCGAAAATAAATGTGTGGCCTCAGTTTTTTTAAATAATATTTTGTTACCTTTGCTTGATGTTGAGATAATTTCAGGAAAACTTTAAAGGTCAATTACCTCCCTACCCTTCCTATATTTGAAAATAATAATAGTGTACCAGTCATGAAGAATTCATATATCAGTTATGACAATATGTCCTAAATTCTAACCAAAGGCTCACAAAATATCTTAAATTTTCATATCAAACTCAAATTATTTTTAAATACTATTATACAATTTTCAGTAAAAGTTTTTTTTAAATTAATTTTATCTTGAAAGCGGTGGTAGACCTTGCCACCGAAACGTAGATAATTATTTTGATTTTTGTTTCTTTTAAGGTTTTTATTATTTTGTCTTTGGCGATCTGCCAGATCATAGGGTAATTAGCTTCTGAGCACACTCATTGTCAGTTTTATACCCCGGTACCAAGACCGAAACAGTCCTTTTTTGAAGGGTATAAAGATAAGAAATTTTGGCGAGTACCCAACAAGGACTTTTTAAATTATAAATGATATATTAATCTATTGGGTACATTTAACAAAAAAGATACATTTAACATTTCTAAAGATAAGAAGGGCGGTGAATTAATTGATTCAAAGTTTTTTATATACAGGGTGTCGCAGAATATGTGGGCAATCTCTCGGAATCTAATAGAAAACCTAAAAATATTATGACAAGGTTCCATAAACTTTTTGCCTATGACCCTCCCCTACGAAGATACAGGTACATAAAGGACGCCCCTGGAAATCGTTTTTGTTTAAATAACTTTTAAAATACCAGGCGTAATTTAATATTTTTTTAATATAATGGTTATTAGATGAGACTTCTTAAAATTAACTCATCAAATCATATTTGGCTTATTTAGTTTGCCAGGGACGGGCTAGCTCTGACGCAATAATAGCAATTGTTTTAACACCCTGTATGATAAAGGCTCAACAATATTATTTTTAAATAGCTATAACCTTAAACAAAAAAAAAGGTATATTCTTGAGTGACCTCGATAAAATCAACTGTTTACGAGAAATAAAATTTCATGGTTGGTATTTTTTTTACATTATACAGGGTGTTTTCTAATTGTACGTCAATATTTAAGGAGGCAATTTTTTGGTCCATTTTAAGAAGAAAACTTTATATGAACGTATGTCCTAAACGTCTTAACTTTTGAGATACAGGGTGATAAAATTTTTAAAAATAAATAATTTATTATTAACATCTGTAATACCACTTTAGATACTTTAATGAAATTTAGCATAAATGTACTATTTGTCAAGAGGCATTTTTTAGTGTACAACATTTTTTTTTATTTGCCAAAATAGGCAGGTCAAATTCTGTACGAACGCCACTGGTTGAAATAAAAAAAATGTAGGACACAAAAATGCTTCTTGATACATAGTTCATTTATGCCAAATTTCATTAAAGTATCTAAAGTGATATTACAAATATTAATAATAAATGGTTTATTTTTGAAAATATTATCACTCTGTATCTCAAACTTTTCTTCTTAGAATGGACCGAAAAATTGCTTTCTTAAATATTGACGTACAATTAGAAAACACCCAGTATAATGTAAAAAAATACCAACTATGATATTTTATTTCTAGTAAACAGTTGATTTTATTGAGGTCAATCGAGAATACCTTTTTTTTAGTTTAAGGTTATAGCTATCCAAAAATAATACTGTTGAGCCTTTATGTTACAGGATGTTAAAAAAATTTCTATTATTATGTTAGAGCTAGCCCGTCTCTGGCAAACTAAATAAGCCAAATATGATTTGATGGGTTTATTTTAAAAAGACTTATCCAATAACCATCATATTAATAAAATATTAAATTACGCCTGGTATTTTAAAAGTTATTTAAACAAAAACAATTTCCCGGGGCGTCATTTATATACCAATATCTTCGTAAGGGAGGGTCATGGGAAAAAAGTTTATGGGAACTTGTCATAATATTTTTAGGTTTTCTATTAGATACCCAGAGATTGCCCACATATTCTGGGACACCCTGTATATTAGTTACCAAATAAACTGCAATGCTTTTAGTACCTAAGGAAATTAAACTGGTTTCAAAAAACGTAAAATACAAATATATGCATTTATATCATTAAATAAAGACAATATTATGGCCTCAATATCCGTTACTTTAAAATACACTTGGTCACCTTTGCTTAACAGTGAGGTAATTTCAGAAAAAGTTAAAATTAATTAACTCACCACCCTTCTTAGTTTTAAAAGTAATAAATGAACTAGTGCTTCTTGTGATTTTTTTTAATGTATGTCGTAATGCCCTAAATCATTACGTCATATTTTTAAAAAAAAAAGTCCCAGAATTTCCAAAATTTTAATAAAAAATTGAATTTTATTAAAATTTTAAATAATATTTAAATTTAAATTCATTTTTTTGATTAGTGTAGTCTGAAAAAAGGTGATAGATTTGCCACCAAAGAGCTGATAGGTATTTGTGATTTTTGTTTAATTTTTTCCAGGCAGCTGCAGCTTCATAAGAGTCAATAAATTATCTGTATGCACAGAATCAATTCTATGTACGCACAGAATCTACACCCTGGGACCAGAACCGACACGGCCCCATCAGAAAGCTGTTGTAATACATAAATTCGCCACAACAATATTTATCATATCCATAATAAATAACATACGTCACGTCCGTAACTCTATTCAAAATTCCGGAGCACTTAAATTAAGTACGAAAATTGCAACGAGTAAAAACGATTCATCAGAGATAAAAAGTGGTGTTTCTCCATTCAAACAAATAACTTAGGCATAAACGGATTTAATTTTCCATTGAACGCTAAAAATGTAATTGCGTGCTTCTAAGCCCTTTATTGCCGAGCTTTATCAGACGAAATATGTATGAAAAGATTCGACGCTTTTTAAAATTGCATAAAAGATTTTTTAGTAGGCGGGCAAATGTACTCTAAAAACACGACGCTAAAATAGTGGAATTTATACTGCCATATCCTATTTTTGGGGTGCAACATGAACCCAGAAAAACACACCAATTATTAAAAAATGAACAATAAACTAGGTAACAAAATGCAAACTCTAAATTTGCAAAAAAATACAAATTTATACTTACATTAATAAATTACTAGGGCCACGTTCGCAGGAGAGTAAACTCTTTTAGCCGATTTGCGTCGAATTCGTATCTTTATCTGTTTATGATGACACTGATGACGTTGGTCTATGTATTTATGAGAAATTATTTTGATGAGTCAGCGGTTAAGCTAGTTTACTGATCAAGTTATGCTATTTATTAAATAATAATTTTAATTTGCCATCATGTATGTGATGTAATTGTATAGATTAAATTTTGCAATTAAAAAAAGTAGTTTTTTGGTAATTTGGGTTCTTTAAAGATTTTTAGAATATTATTAGATTTTTAGAAATGCGTATAAAATTTACACTTTTAATATTACAAGGTACACTAGTTATATTTTAAGCTTTAGCAACAATGTGTATTGTTAGGGGTCATCTGACATTTCCACTAAGGAGTTTGGATCTTTTTTATAAGGTTTTTTTTATTTAAGCGCTATTTGTTTGTTTATATTCACCAAGAAAAGGACTTTATTTGTGAAAATTTTCGTGCAGTAATTAATTACGACTTTTAAGATGGATAATCAAGACAGGATTGTATCGATTAACTTTCTTTCAGTTTTGGCTATGAATCGCCATTCTTTTCCACTGTGAAGTGCAGGGTATAACAAAATTAATCGTGGTCGCCGTTCGATTACCGACGAAAGTCGAGAAGTTCGGCCAAAATCAGTTATTGTGTCAGAAAATATTGATGCTCCGCAGAAAATTATTATGAAAGATCGTGTGTCATACTGTAAGTTTGAGGCACCCTAAGACTTTAGTTCTACCATTATACATAAAATATTGCGTGATCATTTACTCGTTACAAAATCTTAAGAAGGTGTCGATTTATACAAACAAATGTTAAAAAAATGCAATGGCGTAAAGTAGCGCCAAAGACGTATATAAAATTATAACAGGTGACAAATCTTGAATCTACAGGTAGTTTGAAACAAATGGTCGCCAGTTTTTCTGGATAAACTGTTTATATGGAAACAGTGCCCTTAGAGGAACTTAGAACGCTCAGTTCCGAATGGTACACAACCTTTTGATTTTTCCGAAGTCTTGGGTGAAACAAGAAAAACAAACAAGGGCCATTGAATTATTATTTATCAGGATAATGCCAGCTGTCAGATATCTCATTTAAAAACCGACAATTCAAGCAAATAAAAATTCAAATTTATGGGTTATCGCAGTACGGTCCTGATGTGGCACCAAATTACCCGTTTTTATTTCCGAGTGTCAAGAATTGTGCGGACAACGATTTTTCTCGGCAGAAGAAGCTGTGAATGCAAATAAAAGTCAGGTTTTTAAGGTACCTTGTTTACCTTGGGAGAGTCCACAACAGCTAAAGTCTTAGTACTGACGTACCGTCGGTGTCTTAAGTAAAGTAAAATATTTTGAAAAACATAAAGTCATTTTTATTGAGAAATTACTGTTTTCGGTTTAATTATTTTTATTAGGCTAAAAATACTGATAGCGCTCCTTGTATCGTATTTAAAACATGTTTTTCAAAAATAGAAATAGAAAAAGTTTACTCATAGATCAGTAATAACGAAAAAAGTTTAAAATTATATGCCCCATATGTTTGACTTTTGCAACCATACTAAAAACAACAGAACATCACGTAATGAAAAAAAACTTAACTTCTATCGACGCTTTTCGAATTCAATTGCATAAAAGATTATGATGTGGAGAACGAACGTTATTTACCATTTATGTAAAAATATAAAAGAAAGTGACGTAACTACCGTCAAAGGCCTTTTTAATGATTTAAATATATTTCTTTTTGTAAAGGACTACGGTATGAAAAGAAAACAGAAAGTGTAGTTAATGTAAAAATTATTTAAAAGAAGGTAAAAATTTTTTTACACTAAAAAAAATTTAAACTTATACGATGTGTGAGTAAAACACAACAGAGTACCAAAAATACACATATCAGTGCGCCCTGTACTTACTTGCATAAACTTTACTTTGTTCACTGCCGCCCCGAATAGACCTGTGGATGTCATTCCAGTCCATGTTTGCAGGTTACGTAGCCATGATATTTGTCTGCGTCCTGGTAATCTTTGACCCTCTATCTTTCCTTGCAGGATAAGTTGAAGCAGGTGATATTTTTCATTTCGCATAACATATCCAAAGTACTCCAGTTTTCTGCGTTTGACGCTTGTAAGTATTCTAGTTCTCCACCGATCCGTTGCAAGACGGTTTCGTTTGATACGTGGTATATCCATGGAATTTTAAGCATGCCGGTAACACCACATCTCAACGCATCTATGCGTTTACATGAGGCCACGGGTAAGGGTCCACGCGTCTGCCTCGTATAAGAGGGATAGGTTGCAGACTATCTTGCGCATCCTATTGAGTACACCTTTTGCCTTTTTGGTTTCGGCATCTTATTTCTAGAGAGTGGTCCCAGTCCTTACCTAAAGTGCAGCCCAGGTGTGTGACTCTCTCGACAATTGTAAGATCTACATTGTTGACAGTAAACTGTAGGTTGCCGACATCGTTCTTACTGACAATTAGCGTTTGTGTCTTCTTGCAGTTTATCTTCATACCATATCTGTTGCATAATAATTATCTGAAGTCCCTCGGCTATAAGGACTCCAAATATAAAATACCATAATAAAAACATAATTATATTATTTTTACGTAGGCGCTTTGATTAAACTTGTATTTAAAGACTAGGTGTGTGCAAAAATTATAAAATAGTGTAAACTATTACTGAATAACAAACAGACCTGTCATTGATATGGACAAGATCTATCAATGTCAACGTTGACCGTCGGTCAAGCACTAAATCCAGCCTCAGAGTACAACCCTGCTCGTTCGACTTTCAGTAAACGTTTGGTTGGCTTAAAAGGGGTTTGCCGCGTGCCTATATTCATTTTATGCAGGCGACCTTTCTTTTGTTTTTTTGGCTGCTTTTTATAAGTAGGATACGCCACTTATTTTGGAAAGAACTATGGTAAAAATACTTTTTACGTGTTTGTACTTTCTTAAGAAAACAGTGTCATTTATAACAGTTTAATAAATTGTTTGATCACCCGGTATACGTTTCTTTTAATCCTAACAAAGACACAGCGAACTATAAAATATTCTAAAAAATTGTCAAGTCACGCTTTCATGCCGGATGCGACGTCACTTGTCATTTGACAATTACATCTCAATTATGATAAAGTGTTTACCATACAATTGCAAACCGAGAAAAGCTTGTCACGCGGTCTTTATGTGCAAAATGCAGACAAATCATAAAAATTTAAATAATGGAATTGTTTAGTGTAACAAAACAATCATTGTGACACTGGGAGACTGTCATAACACCGAGTATTGTCATTCATTTAAAATTGATTGTAAATATTTATCTATCTTCATTTTACTATAATCTATTAAATGTAAATGTAATGCAAGTGACAAAAATATTTTTAAATTTTATTAAACTACTCTGTTCAGATACAAAGGTACTGCAGTCTAATAGACAAGGTTGTGCCTGTAAATTCTTAAATACAGTTTTTTATGACCTATGTTGTCACCAGTATAAAAGTAGCTTTGGGAAAATAACATATTAGGATTTAATCTAGGATACTGTATTTAAAAGAAAAGTATCTAAATAATAATCTAACAATTTAATGTTGCGCATAGCGATGTGTTTTTATTACGTTTGGCCTTTTAAAATGATTATTCTGATAAATCCAGTCCTACATTTGAGACGTTAACGACACTACGAATTCTTATTTTCTCATATTGGCTTAACTTAATATTAAAAGATCAAGATCAAATCATAAATATTTGTTTATTAGAACTAGGATTCGTAAAATGATATTTTTTTTCACTCTCCCTTCTGATTATAGACCTACAGGTATGTCTTCTACCAATTGTTTGCGAGGTAATGGAATAACTTAGAAAAAACATAAAATTATCCATGGCAGACAGAACGAATACTAAAGATTAATATCTTTTATTTGTTTCACATAAGTGGAACAATGTCCTTGAGTTCCCTGGCGAATCATAGCCCTTAACATTCTATTTAGCTTCATTTATTTGGTCTTACACTTAAATGGTGTGCCTTGGTTCTTCAGTTTTTTAATAGACATATATCTGTGTTTGTTAAAGGTCACCTTTGTAGCTTTTACCAAATTCAGGCAGAGAATTGGCATCAACTTTATGTCTTCACATTACCGATCTTCCTATTACGTCTTACACCTTTTACTATAAATGTATTTTTATCAATCGGCCTTATAAAAAACAAGTGCCATTTGTTTTTTTCATATGATGGTCAATTTATTTTAGATTGGGGCACCAAAAACAGTGTCCAGTTTTCTTCGCGAAAAAAGTTTGTTAATACCATCCCATACTTATGAGAAGGACTTTAATTGTTATTAACATATTACATCTATACCCACAGCAGTTTCCACAAAGCTCGGATTCCTTGTTTTAGTCAAAACGTCAGAACGTCTCCCTTTTTAATCTATACACTTTGTACGTGTCCCATATCAGACCATACTGTTACTAGGAAGTGGCATCTCCTACAATCCATACCATTCTTGATTAAAGCCATGAAAAACTACTTCACCTTATTAATGATCCTACTTTCACAAAAAAACTTCCTTTTCTGACCCATCGACAATCTGTAAATGACCTGTCCATCTTTTGGTATAGTCACAGTTTCTGCTTTAAAAAAATAGATTTCCCCACTCCTAATAGGGCAACTAAAAGTGGTACTCTGATTCCTGTCTTAGTCGCCCAGTTGGAGAAGCCAGAAACTTACTTTTTTGTAATCTCTGAGTGTAGGATCTCTTTCTTAACCACCAAATATTTGTCATGTATTGATAAGTTTAATTCCCTATTTCTACAAACTATCAGCAATCTACTTCAGTATTAAAAGCTTAATATGTCGATGGTACTTGTAAACAAGCTTCACTATGATAGAATAGAATAGAATAGAATTATTTCCAGTTTGGTACATTGTTGTACCGGGTGTCCAAATAAGAAAGGACGGCGGCTGTATCTCAGAAAATGTTTATCGCACAGCGTTGGGGAAAAAATATTTTTGGTAAAACTGGTCAAGAGAAATGGCTGGAAATTATTTTCAAGTTTCTGAAATGGCCGCTAAGGGGCGTAACTGCAATCTTGAATCTAAAAAAGTAATGTTTCTGTGAATTTTGCTATATTAACCTAACAAAAAAATACCTGATTTTTAAAGTCGAGGATAATTTGAACCTTTTTTGTTTGACAATTGTTGCTGTATCTCTAAAATAAAGTGGTGGGGGGTATTTAAAGGTTTTCGTCAAACACACCCTGTATCTTCGAAACGGCTGAGCCGATTTTAACAAACTTAGGCTAGTTAACAAGAGCTTTTCTTGGGCTATGAACGTTATAATATTTGAAGTTTGGCTTTTTTCGATATTCCGACCTAAATGGTTAATTTTCTCCAAAAAATTAAATGCTCTGATATAATTTTTTTATTAAAAAAGTTGCTAAATAAGGCCTAAACAAGCTCGCGAAAACCCTATCTCGATATCTTGTTTCTTACCTAAAATTTAGGCCAAAGAAAATTTTATACGCCAATATCTGAAAAACTATAAAAGCTACAAAAATATTATATAACATAAATTATGTATTTTTATAAAACCTTTAATTTAGGTTATATAATCTTTTCGTCTAAATACAATACTTTACGAGTTATAATCAAAAAATTGAATTTTCAGGATTTTTTTAAGGTATATCCCTAGAATTCGCTTTTTTGATTATAACTCGTAAAGTACTGCATTTAGATGAAAAGATTATTTAACATAAATTAAAGGTTTTGTAAAAATACACAATTTATGTTTTATAAAATTTCTTGTAGCTTGTATAGTTTTTGAGATATTGACGTATAAAATTTTTTTTAGTCAAAATATTAGGTAAGGAACAAGATATCGAGATGCGGTTTTTGCGAGCTTGTTTAAGCATTATTTAACTACTTTTTCATAAAGAAAAAATTATACCAACGCATTTAATTTTTTTGAGAAAGTTAACCATTTCTGTCGGTATGTCGAAAAAAGCCCTCTATCGGCGACGTGTGAAACTAACAAAACTTTAAATATTTTAAGATTTATAGCCCAAGAATAGCTCTTTTCAACCAGCCCAAGTTTGTTAAAATCGGCTCAGCTGTTTCGAATATACAGAGTGTGTTTGACCCAAAAATTTTTGAATATCCCCCACCACTTTATTTTTAGAGATATAGCAAGAATTGTCAAACAAAAAAGGTTCAGATTGTCCTCGACTTTAAAGATTAGGTATTTTTTTGTTAGGTTAATATAGCAAAATTCACAGAAACATCACTTTTTTATATTCAAGATTGCAGTTACGTCCCTAGCGGCCATTTCAGAAGCTTGAAAATAATTTCCAGCTATTTCTCTTGACCACTTTTACCAAAAATATTTTTCCCCAACGCTGTGCGATAAACATTTTCTGAGATACAGCCGGAGTCCTTTCTTATTTGGACACCCGGTACATATGTAAGAATAGTCAAAAATATATTTGCATATACAAACACATAGTGATTACTGTATAGCACATATGTACGAAGTCAAAGTTAATAAATAAATTACTACATATACAAATACATAATAATTGCTTACACTTAATAAAATAAACGCTGTTCAATTTGAAATAAATCAAAAGGAGATGTTTCTTAGGTAGTACCAAGTTTAAAGATAATTTAGTTTTTAACCCAAAAGCAATACTGCACTTGTTCTTTAGCATGTAGTTTTACATATTGCTGTTTCGTGAATACCAGAAAGATAATATAACTACTATTAAGTATCCATTCAAAACTCCTAAAAAGCCGGCTTATGCTCTCAATCAGATTCAAATACTTCGATCTCCAAGTATGGAATTTAATGGTGAGTCCATCCAAGGAGCCTAAATATTCACCGCATCCTCGTCACTACCCTGTTTTAACCCCAATCGATTACCAATATTATCATGTTTTAGGTTTATTGTTCGAAAAATTTTAATGGTAAAATTTATTTGGTTTTAATTTTTTTCAGATATTTAAGCAACTCCGAAACAGTAAGTGCTTAAGTCAATGTTAATTACCGATAAAGTATTTAATTGACTCAATTTTTCTTTATAAAGCTAATTAAGACAAATTAATATGCATAGTGATACGACTACATACACTCTAAATAGGACGAAAAAATAATTTATCAAGTTGACAAATACTTTTTCCGGGTACCGAGAAATTTATAAAAATCATGTCACACCTTTGTCGCGTGGAATTAGAGTAATTCGTGGTGTACACAATGATGGCGTCAATCCATCACGCTTAGTGCTAAGAATGCTTTTATTCAATATGTCGGGGCTATGGCTCGTTTGCACCATAATGGATATTTCCTGTTGTAGAGCTGATAATAAAATATCTAAAAATTATCTCCTATCTGGACGGTTTAAAAACAACTTAAATGTATACCGTACCTCCTTAATAAAAATGACACAGGTCCGAAAATCCCAAATTTTGTTTTTTAATAGAGTTGTGTCCCCAAAAATTTTTATTGCGAAAGAAGCGTCACAAGTGACTTTCCTTAATTAACCCTACAAACTACAACATACTGAATTATGCCTTAAACAACTAAAGTTTGTATTTCTTTTTATGAAAATGGCATAACTCAAAAAAAAATACGTATGGTCCCGTTTAACTTAAAAAAAAACAGAAAGTACTTTAATAATTTACATGCAGACCAAAGCTCAATCTAAAATTTAATTAGACTGTTAAACTACAGGTTCGATTTGACTATTAAACTACAAGGTATACCGGGTGCCCACTTTCCGGCTGTTATTTTGTTATTTTTATATCGATATAAACGAGACTTGGGAGGATTGTTATTCTAACGAAACATCGTAGTTGTGCATATATGACAAGCCTTCCTGACTTTTCGTTTTACCGAAAATGACAGGAAATATTTATTTTTAAATGAAACACCCTGTTTATTTTTTGTTTTAAGGTTATTACATATCCTTTTACATCTAAATGTATCATTTTAAGATCAAGTTTTGTAAAAAAATATTTTTTAATTAAATTTTACTTTTTCATCTCTCAGGTGCCAGTATCATCATCCTAAAATCACTTCACATACTTTACTTACTTACAGAAAGATACAAACTCAATTTTATCTCCTAAAACCTTTTTGATAGAGGGCTCTAAACCTTATTATTTTAGTATTTTTGTCCTAGCTCAAAAACTAAAGTAGAAATATATTACTTTAATAACAATATTAAATGCAGTATTTTAAAGCGAATCCTACGATGTAAAACACTATGACACTTTACTTCGTTTTTGTTATTTTTTTATTTATTTCTAGTTTAGGTTTTAAGCTAGGGCAAAAATACCAAAATAATAAAGTTTAAAGACCCCTATCAAAAAATTATAAAAAGAAAAAATTGAGTTTGTATTTTTCCGAAAGTAAGTAAAGTTATGGAGTAATTTTGAGACAAGCATAGTAATTTAATTTAAAAATTAAATTTGGACAAAACTTAATTTCAGATGATGCATTCGAATATAAAACAAGTTGAAGAATCTAAAAAACAAAAAAATATGCAGGGTATTTCGGGAAAGCTTGCCATATATGTATCAATGACTTTACGTTAAATTAACAATCCTACCAAGTTTCGTTAACATAAATAAATAAATTAAAAAATGGTGACCGGAAAGTTGTTTTGTAGGCACCCAGCATTTTCCTTTGGCTCTACTGTAAAATTAAATTCTTTGATTTATTTCACTTTTAAAGGGAGTGTGCGATATTAAAAAAATTACGAATTTTTTCAAAATAAATATGGTAAATAATACATATAAATTTAATGTAATGTAATTTTTGCCAGATAATATAGCTTTAGTCCTATTATTAAAAATAAAGTAATAAATAGAAACAATTCCGAATAATTCTCCATTTTTAACAACTTTTCAAAGGAGAATAACGGCAACGTAATTCGCAATTTTACTAAATTTTGTTCTTTTTGACACTGTCAAATTTAAACTATAGAGGTATTTTAAAAACACTGTTAGCTTATGAACCCAAACAATTACATATCATAGGCTCTACAAAATGTGTTTTCTATATGGATGTGTCGTTTTTGATACAAATATTTCGAATAATTTAATAGTTGAAAAATTGTAATTTGGCCTAAATGTTATACAACTAGGGGGAGCTTAAACCACTATACTCCAGTCAAAAAATAAGTCACCCGCTGGGCGCTCCACGCTCTAACTTTAAAATGTTAAATGAAATTACTCCTTTTGTAATATATTACATCAGAAGTATTTTTTTTAATTTAATATAGGAGATAAAAAAACCAATTTAAATAAAACAAACTGTATTTTATTAAGATGTTATTTTATTTGATAGATGCTCAGAATGTATTTTATTTTGTTCTTAAAAAAGTATAATCTATATTTATATTTCATTGTAACATTTTTAAACACCTGGAATAGATCTGCATTCTAATAACATGTTGCCAATTCCAGAATGTGGCCCAATTTTCTTTAAAATTCAAAAAGGGAACTACATAGCCATGTAAAGGATAAAAAAATTGATACCTGACGGAACGTCAAAAATTGCAGATATCAAAAAATTTAATAAGATCTCTTTTTTCTTTGCAATCATATTTATTGTGGTCGTGTTTGGATTTTAAATATACAGGGTGTGTCATAACGAAGTAGCAAATATTAACTTATTTTTTTTTTGTACCCTGGATTAATTTTTAAAAAATCTTGTGGAAATATATTCCATTCAAGATCTGTAATTTAAGGTATCGCAATAGGGTGATGTCATTTTAAATTTTAAAGTTGAGGTGTCGGTGGCCTAGGGTAAGGCTTACCCCTTAACTGAAGTCAGTGGTTATATTTTTCTCCACGTGTATAAAATTTATGCCAAATAACAATTTTTAAAATGTCCTATTTTTTGAGATTGTTGTATATACAGTAAAATCCGTTTATAGCCACACTGCTTGTAATGATAATCTGGATATAATGTTAAATTTAAATTAATTTATCTTAAACCATATATAAAATAATGTTAATATAACCGGAACTAACGACTTCGCTTTAACGACGAATGCGGCTATAGCGAAAAATGTATTTTGTTTATTGATTTTTTGCTTTGATTATTACGAAGAATTTTGACGGTTACGGTCCAAAAATGTACAAAAGATGAGGAATTCCCGTACTTTATTTACGTATGCACGTTATATTAATATTTGCAAATACTGTTCGCTTGTTTTTTATTCTGAATTCACGGTTGGTTAAAGTAAATAACTGTTTATGTTGTATTATTTGTAAAAAAGTGTTTTCTAGGATAATTCGGATATAACGTCCTCTGCATATACCGACAATTTATAGGCTCTTCAATGCCGTTATAACCGGATTTTACCGTGTATTATTTGTATTGATAATACACATTTCTTACAGTTAATATGCAATGTAAATAATATGGTAAGTATGCTCTTTAAAGTAAATATTCATTTTGATTCATCTTTGGTGCAGTCCGTCTTCTCCTCCATCGACAACTAAGATCACAGAGTTGTCAAAGAAACATCGGCGTGACCGGGCATCGGCATTCGGTGTTAAATGATCAGCGACGCCGTGCTTGTGACAAATCCCCAAGTTCGCTTCCATTCTGTCGAACACAAATATTACCAAGAATTAAAAAAATCTGTCTTGTCTAGATATTTTTTCTTGGAATATTTTATTTTAAAATACCTCTCTTTGTCAAAAAATGCTTTTTTGTTGCTCGTCTCAATTACTTAACATTAAAATATTATTTTTATTCAGTAGTCGTCTGCGCAGCATTAAGTATTTTTTTAACCTTTGATACCCGAGTATTTTAAACATGCCATCGGGCTTGAACGAACACAAAAGGCACTATATATTTTGATCATAATAATAAGAAAACAGTAATTTGTCATTTAAAATTACTTTATTGCTTTTCAAGATATCCTTTTTTATAATCACACATATTATGCATGCGTCTAAACCACTTGTCAAAGCCTTTTTTCCATTCCTCCAAAGAATGGTTTTTGAATGCATTAACGGCTTCTTCTTCCGACGAAAATCGTTTTTCACGTATGATCAGTTTTTTCGTAAGAAAAGCGATCATTTGCTGTTAATGCGAAAGACTTGTTGGATTTGGTTTATCTTTAAACCCCCACATACAGTCGACTGATGTTTAGTTTAGTAACAATCTTGAACGCACCTGGAAGCACCTCTACTATATTTCTTAAGCAAGAGACCATTGACTCAAGTATATGGGATACAACCTAATCCAACTAATGCCTAAGACTGCCTTAATCTTACAACTCTAATATACCATAACCTCTTATATGCATTACTAGGTTTTGCATAGCATCAATGTTTTCTAACAAAATAGCTAAATTTGGATGACCTTTAGAACCATGATTAAATTTGTTAGACCAGTGTTTCACAGTAACAACGGATGGGTCTTTATCGCTAGTGAAATCTATGTAGAAAATATATTGCACGACTATTTTAACGAGTCAATTTTACTTTAACCATGAGACACAATTTCAACTGACTGCATACAATACAAATCGTACTCAAATAATAAAACATTTTAAAGAATGTTCTTGCACTCTAGCTTTTTTAAAATATATCAAAAACCCAAAAGACAATACGGCGCCGGTAGGGGTTTTTAATAAGATTTTCTCCTATTTTCAAGTTAACTATTCTTCATCTTTGAAAGTTTCGAGATCCCAATCCTTAATTTATCCATTTGATACTTCCGGTCTACTTTTAAGATAAAGCTTCTAAAAAAAATAAGCTTGTTACTTATACATCAAAAAGATGTGCATATTCCCTCATAAATTCTGCATATTTACGTTTCCTAAAAAACTAAAAAGCCTTATTTATTAAAGAAAAATTTACCAAACAACGGTTTGTTTACTATGTTACTCATTTTCCTAGTTTGGCATAAAGAGCTACTTTAATTAAAAAGTTTCAAAAATATGAATAAACAGAGACTGGGCTGGTCCGTTAAGTTGACTTCAAAAAGATAATTAAAAAACTTCTTTATTTACTTATGCGCCGCCATTTCGTATATATTTAGGTTTTCCGATTTTAAAAAGAGTAATAATAATAATTTAATGGTATTTCACAGTGTGTTGCAAAAGTCCAATACACACTGGTAAAATGTCATTAAAATTCAAATTATTAAAATTTATAATAAAGGAGGGTAATTGGAGACGTTTTTATTTTAAGATTGAGGACGATCAAAAGATCTGTTAAATTGAGAAAATATGCGTTTTTAAATTAAAACATAAACTTACAAAATATATTAAATTTTATAACGGTATTATTTAGAAAAAATAATAATAGTAAATAATATTTTAAAGAGGACCCTGTACAAATTTAACAAAAAAACAAATAGTGTATATTCTATACTCTGTTTTTTGACTATTTGGGTTTAAAATTATCTTAAAATTTTGCATTAATTTGGATATGCTTAGTTCAGACATATTCTGTCAATATTCGTATATGTTTCATAGACAATTGTGTATCATACTTTACTAAATTAAGATAATGTTTTGTTCATGCAGGAAATATACAGAGAAAATTAGTCTACCGGTGCATGTCAATAAATTTTTTATATTTTTAACATTTATTGTGTATCTATTCAATAATAATTAGGCGAAACTAATATTCTTATTTCATGTTACTACTACACCTTGGTGTAGTTTTGGTGAGTTCTTTAATTAATAAATAAACCTTTGGATTTTAAACCTATTATTTATTCCTGCTTTACTACTTAACATTTATTTTATTTTTTTTTAGTTACTTCATTTCTTGTAAATCTTTAAGGACTTTTGAGTGGTCTTGATTTAGTTTAGTTCCCTTGTCGCGACTTTTTGTATTTCTAACGTTAGCTTTATTAGTGGATTTAGTTTTTCCATAACTGCTCGCTGCTGTATGGCCCAATATATATTTAAATATTGTTCTTAAACGCATAAGCTTTCTTGAGGGCCTTGTTTTGCTTCTAACGTAAATGTTGCAAACACCACGAATAAAAATACGTGTCTTTGCGTTGTACCTTTTATTAATAATCAGGTAACAAAAGAACGTAATGATAGTAATTTCTAATCTGCTAAACCACACGACACTCTTTTTTATTAGGTTATCTAATAATTAGTATAGCGTTCAAATCATAGCTAGCCTTTGCGAATAGGTTCGTCGCTTTTTAATGAAGTACGGAATAGGATAGAAGAGATTAAAATGAATTAGTACAATCTGTTATATAGTTAACACTTAATTTTACACACAACAGCACGCAGTATTCGGCTACAGTCAAACTATAAATATTAATAACTTCTGTAAAAAAAACACGTAAATAGAGAAAATCAATAAAAAAAACTCCAGTTTATACAGATTATCTCTTTTTTCTTACTTTTGCTTAAAATTGTATTTATATATCTATACAAAAAGTTTAAACAATAAACATTCATAAATCTTGCAAACAGAACACTTAAACACAGAAAATCAATTGCAAACTAAGCCAATTTATTTCAATATTTCTCCAAACTCTCTATATCTATTTAGAGTGGACATATTTTCGTATTAAGCCATGCCTTGCGCTGTCGATTCCCTCGGGATATATTTTCAGTTCGGAAAGCTGTTCGAAGTCGCGTAATATTTTTATGGACAATTTTTATACTTTACCTTTATACATTTTGTATGTGGCAGTTGTGGATTCTACGAATAATGCAATGCTTAAGGAAAGGTACTTTTAGTAGTGCTGCGAAAAAGTATTCGTTTTTACTAGAGAAGATGTAGTTTTATAGACTTAATAGAAGTTGAAAATGTGTCTTTTAAAAACATAATATCGAGACAGGGGTAAAATTATTTTTATTTAGGGTCACAGCATAAAGACGATAAAAGCTTTCTCAAAGTAAGTTATACGGTCTATGCGTGTGAAAAAATAGCGATTCATTAGAGATCATGGATATTAGAATTTGTAAAATGTAGCAGGTCTAGCAAGAGGCTTAGCGACCCTTTACCATTGCTTACTCTCTTAAGATACATTTTCCTATCTGATCCTGGACCATATCAGAGCCTCCAGATACTTTAAATATATTTCCTAAACTATTAAGTGGTAAGGACTTTAAAAATAACCTTTAAAAGTCGAAGACACCTTTACAGCACTATTAGTTAAAACATAGGTTTTCCGCGCCCGGTCGTGGGTCACGGTGAAAGTTTTTATCGCGTTTTTTTTAATAAAACCAATTAGTAAACAACTTATTATTAAATATATTTAGCAATAGTCCAGCTACTGATCAGAAAGTATCGACAGTTACTTATGTCACTAGTTTCCAATAGTTCTACAATTTTCTGTTGAGTTACTTTTGTCGCTTGTGTCCAATAATTTTAAAAGTTTTTACCGTAGAAGCGATATTATTATAAAGTGTCAAAATGATTACATTTTAATTGCTTTAGATATAAAACATACTTTAGTGGCGGTAGTAGTGGTCTACTATTACTGACACCTTTTAGATAATACTTCCAATCGTATGACTTTCGAACTTATTTTTAAATAAATTGTTTTTAGACATTGAGATACAAGACAAGACAAAAAGCAGTATAATAAATAGTTATTATTGTAACGAGGGCAAAAACACAACGTGAAAATTGTTAAACGAGACCGTAAATCGAGTTTGGCAACACGTAGATGCAAGAAAGAGCTTTTTGCTGTTATTGCATACAATATATATTTTTTAAATCGTCTAATTTAAGGACCAGAAAATAGCTAGGTACCAAAATAAATTGTCAGTTACAGTGATAATCGCGTTGTTAAAGTTAACTTAACAATGGGTTAAATTTAGCAAAGAGTGAAAAATAAAAAAACTTGACAACGTAGCAGATTTTAAGGCAACTGGATGACAATAACTAATATAGTTCGGAATTATGCTTTAAAATCAATTAAACTTAAACTTAAATTTAAAAAAATATTTACCTTGCCCAGAATATAAAAAAAGTAGGTTTGGCACTCTAACAAGTTTGCTTTATATATTTTCTTTTAAAAACAAGCAGTACGATAGATAGCTCAAGTGACTGTATACTGCAGAACTTCTTTAAATTTTTAACAGGCTCTTTAATATAACTCATGCTTATTGCTTTAATGTTTACTTTTAATAAAATTAGACGTTTTTTACATTCAACAGCAAAACTATTGTTAAATAATCTGTTTTCTACTCTACTACTTACGACATCTATACTTTTTATTAGAAACGTAGTAGCAAATATTGATTTAGCATCCTAACTTCTTAAAATCTAAAGTGTCGACATTTTTACTCGAACCTGACTTATAAAATGTTCCTTTAACATTCAGGTAGTATTTATTACCTCTAGAGAAAACAAAATACCCAAAAAAAAACGTTGACTACTCAGCACGTAGAGCAAGAGAGAAAAGTTATACTCTTATTTTAGGAGTATATACCCTGCTCGGCATGCTGATTGGTCGGCATGATATAAACCATTCCTCGCCGACTAATCAGCACGTAGAGCGAAAGAGGGATGTTGTATTCTAATTTCTATTTCCCCCTTACGCACATTGTTCGCACGACCAAGTTGCAAGACCGCCTTTAGCAGTATATGCTCGAAGGTTGCGATGAATAATATGAGTAGCTTTCTAGTGATAAAAATTTTTCCGCGCCTTAGAGCATGGTCTGCTTTAAAAAGTTTAACAATAAAAAATGACAATTAATTTACATGGCACTTTTTATCACGGGAACAGTGTAAAAACTCTCTTAAGCTACTCCAAACCCTATAAATGCGTGACTAGAAACACACTCTAGCGTGCGTGTAAAAATTATTATATGTATATGCGCTGTTTCTAAAATTAAAAACATCTTTTCATTGCCATGCAAAATTCTTACATCAAGTTTTAATGATTTGGTGTGACTTTGATTTCGAACAAGGCATTGGGGCAAATCGGAAATATACCGACAGCGGGTCTATAACGGTTTTTTTCTAGTACCGCATGTTATAGCTTTGGACATGCCTTAACCTAAGAACAAAAACATTTTCTAGGTTAATTTCGTTAATTTATACTAGGTCGCTCTATTTATACATATTATGTAAATAAATATACAAATAAACATAAAATTATTTTAATTCTTTTTTTTTAAATAGATGATTAATAAGCAGCAGTAGGTAATTAAAATTTTTGTTAATAAATATTTTTACTAATATTCATTAATTTAAAACAGCAATTTTTTCAAAAAATAAAATAAAATTTAAAAAAATATTTTGTTTACTCTAGATGTAATACTGCCCGAATTTATTAATAAAATGTAATACGCAGCAATTGTATTGAAGAACCTGTTAAAAAATCAAATTTAAAGAACTTCTGCGGTATTAGTCATTTGAGCTATCTATTGTATTGCTTGTTAAAAAAATATATCTAAAATTTCTTTGTTAGAATGTCAAACCTTCCTTTTTACATTCTGTACAAGGTTTTTATTTTCTGTTATACAATGTTTATTTGGTTTTTAACGCAAAATCTCAAATTAAATATATTTTTTTTAAAGTTAACATTTTAAAAGTTATGCCTTGTTGCTTAGAGTTTTTATTTTTACCTCTTTGTTAAATTTAACAGATTCCATTTAACAACTCAATCATTACTTGGCCGAAAAGGTAGTAATTATTTGTATAACGCTGCCGCAGAAGTACGTCAGTACATGTACTTTTAACATAGAAAATGTAATTAGTCTTATAAAGCGTACATATTTTGCAAGTAACAAAAAGAATAGAAGTGTTTTAATATAAAATATATCATTTGGTTATAAAAAATGTGTCTTGTCCAGAGCTTACGTCTAGCTACAGCTCTGCAGCAATGCATTCTTGATAGACCAATAAATGTCACATATAATGTATAAGGCTGTACGAGGAGAAGACATAAAACCTCTACGAAAATATTACTTGAGACAGGCCCATCGCTTTCGAAACTGAAAATACGTCCCAAGAGATATCGGAGCGACGCGAGGCTTGATAAAAAAATATTCCTACGGTAAATACAAATACAAAGTTGAGGATATATTAAAATAAATGGGTTAAGTTTCGAATAATATTTTTTCTTTTTATATTTATTTTCATCGAAGCAGACAAAAAAATAGGTAAAATTTACTGGAAAAGGTTGCACAGTGAAAGACGAAAGAATATTCCGACCGATCCTTATATTACCATAGACACGGGATCGAATTTTATCAAATATAATATGTAAATAAAAGTGTCGCCAATGGACTGCCTAAAAAATTGGCCAAGATTATAATAAATTTTATATACCATAGGTACATTATGTTGTAATACTTTCACACATCTGCTTAATAAAAAAATTAAATCTCATTTGAAAGTATAAAGCCCAAAGAATATGAAAACGTTGGGTTGCCTAACTTTTGTGGTCATAAATATTGCGTTACCAGGTATGAACCGGTAAGTGGATAATGTCATTACACCCATCTTTTTACCAGATAATTTTGTGCTAAAATAAATATATTTTTTTGCAAACCGGGTGGTATAGGGCTGCCTGCAAAAAATCGGTCAGGAATTAAGGTTGCCAGCCTATGATTCTTTTAAATTTTAAATTATAAATATTTTGTCCCCTTTATTTATAAAGTTAAATAAGAAATATAATAAGGTAAAAGATATACATGCTAATGTAATTTCATAAAATATATATTGAAATAATACAGGGTGTATCAAAAAATTGAAATCATTTCTTTAATTTAAAATTTAAAAAAAATTTAAAGTTTTATTTATAAAATTAAAGGGTACAATTAGTGGTATATTAGCACTCTAATGTAGAATAAAAAAATAAGAATTGACATTATACAGGAAGTATTAAAACATTTTTTTAATTAATTATAGCTTTGACCATAATTTTTTAGGCAACCCATATTATATCTGATAAAACATAATTTTGAAGCCTTTAGCAAATAGGTGAAGCTCGTCTCTAATTTGGATCTAAGACTATTAGATTCTAACCTGGACTTTTAATCCTAATCATTAGTGCAGAACATTAGAGTAATTAGTTCGTAGATTACCTCTCATCCTAAGAGAATTAAAAAATGCCCCAGATTCAGAACTTTTAGAAAACACCTTAGATATTTGACTGGAGCATCTATTGGCATATTTATTGATCTTTCAAGAATAATGCGGTGGATGCAGACACAGAAACAAAAAGACAGATTTATATAATCGTTAGAGTCACTTGACCCACCTAGAGCCATGTGGCGGCTCTTTAGAGAGGGATCTGTGGGCCACCCTTCCAGAAAAAAATCGTGATACCACAATTTATGTTTATATTTAATTGTTATATAAATTATAAATAATTAAAATATATGTATACTCGTACATATATTTATTAAAAAAATAAGAATAAATTGAAAACAAATATTTGAAACAAATAATACTGCACGAAGCCCTTTCTTTTTTATCGGGAAGCCATCGTATAAGACCGTTAAATAATTTCTCTTTTAATCTACGACTGGACGGTAAAGCCTGCAATATGCGACATACGTCGCGGTTGCTATGACAATATAACGACGCTGCGTCTTGCTTTGGTACTCCTTCATATTCGCCCATCAGCTAATATCTATGTGTTTATTCCCCCTTTCGCATTGAAAACAATTAACAGTAAAGCCTTTTTTATAGGCAGTGAAGACAAAAATTAAAATTATTATTTTCTCGTGATTATAAATTCATTTTTTTACGAACTAGTAGTTATTAAGTTTTATAAAATAATATGTAAATTTTAAAAACTTGTGTTTACCTTTCTTAGTATGCATTAAAAACTAGATTTAAAAAATAATGTACGTTTAGGGTACCCGACACTACAGACCAAACTGTCGTACGATAGTTTGGTCGGATTGGACTGCACCTCTGCTCACTGCTACAGTTTAAAGGGAATCGTTCTGCCCCTTAAACTGTTTCATCAGCCGATTTTTAAACCTTCGAATGTGCACACTTACATATATCTCTTTGGTAATTCAAAAGTCGATGAAACTATCGGCCGATCAAAAGTCTGTAGTGTGCGCCTACTCATAAGGTCAACACTAAACATTGTGCAAGTGCACGCAGATTTGACATGTAAGTAAGAAAAATTTCATGCAAAGAATCCTTTAAACTGTGAGAACACCTTAAGAAATACAGAAAATCATATATTTATTCTTGCTTTTTTGAAAATTTCTGATAGTAAACACGATAAAATCCGATTTCTACCATCTTTACTAATTAAATCATATTTTAACTACTTAAAACCTAACTTTGCTGCTAACTAAAAAAATCTTTCAAACTGTAAAAAACACCTTAAGGAATAATTAAAAATTATATTTTTTTTTTTTTTAATTCCTGACAGTAAACACAATAAAATCTAATTTCTACCATATTTCCTAATTTTATCATATCTTAACTACTAAAAACCTAACTCTGCTTCTAACTATTTTAACTACAACTTTACAACTGTTCTAGATAAAACCGAAAACCTTAAAATTGCGCTGTTCTCGACATGGAGTAATCGTTGTTAAATGGCGCGGCATTACAACAATTTCGTTCGTTTGACTTAACAGGGAAACCCGGAAACTTCATATACACAAAACAGAGAATTTGTGGATGGAACAGCAGATTTTCTAAGAAAATTATGTTTTTTTTGGTTCTGCTTTTAATAAGTTAATTTAATTTAAATTAAATGAGTAATATCTGTTGAATAATTCGGCAGTACAGCAATATTTATTGGTTTCACCTGTTTGTGTCCGTGGAATAATTTGTGACTGAAAAGGCATATTTATTAGGCAACTTGTGCCTAATTAAAATATTAATTATTATAATTGCTTTGGCTCCGTTGGCACCGTGCGCGATGACAACGATATCTGACGGCTGCATTAAATCATGCTTCAAAGCCATGGGAGAGCTGTAAGATTACTTATAATATTTATTTATTCTTCGTAAATAAATAAATATAAACCTGGTCAGCACTGTTAAAGTGAAGTGCAATATCAATAGTAAATAAACAATTTTAAAGCTTAGAAAGTAAGTATAAAAAGTTCTTGAGTTATGTAGAATCGAACTCGGGACCTTCGTGTTGCTGGTCAATTCCAATTCGATTATACTTTTTTTATAACTTGTATTTACATTTCAACTTATTTGTACAAATATAAAATATACAAAGTATATCTTTGCGCTCCTCCTTTTACCTTTTCAGGTTTTGGAGGAGAGATTGCCGGCCAGTTAGGAACTGGGCGGGGGCGAGATGGAGCCCGGGTGGTAGCATAGAGTAGCGATTGGCATATTCGGATGATTTTAATATTCGAATATTCGTATTCGGGAAGATCTACATATTCGGAATATCATTTGACATATGAATCATTAACCGATCAACTCCAGTCGATATTCGATATATTGCGCCGACCGCGACCGTCGACTTTCCTCCAAGTCGAAGCGTTTACTTTCGAAATAAAGAATTATTCCGGATAAATCAGTTGTCGGAAGATGAAAAATAAATTATTTTGTTTCGGCTTTTAATTTCAGTCGACTATTTTGGTCATTGGGTTGATGTTGTGTTCGCATACGTATTCTTGTACGTTTTAAATTTGTTTTGCTGTTATTGGTGGTGCGGCGGAAGTTTTGTTTTTGTTTTAATTCGTAATTATTGGTGGGGTGTATAGAATAGTATACATTGGCCGCCAAAAAAGTCGACATTTTGTGGAAAATTTCTATACTTGATATGAATGAACCGCGAATCTGAATGAATTATCATCCGATAAGTAGCGGTAATATACCCCAGCCGATTGGAATACGAATATTCGAATATCCGAAAGAAATATTCGAATCATTCGAAACATTTCTATATTCGAATATCGTTCGGAAGATTATTCGGAAGGTTCCATCACTAGCATAGAGTTGTCTTACAATTAGTTGATTTATTTCAACTTCCACCGGCGTGACCTTTCGGGCGCTATTGCATTGTTTTTCACCAAAGGTTTGAAAGACTTTGTTAGTTTGTGCTATACTGTTTAATCTATAATTGGGTTTATGCTGGAAAAAGATTCTTAAAAAACCTGCTCGAGTGGTTTGTTGCTGGTCAAACGTGATGCCTATTTAGCCATTGAGGCATCTTACTAAAGTAAGCAAAGAAATCCTATTAATTTGCAGTCTGTTTATGAATCAACTAACCTTTCAACTAAGACATTTATATTACCTGATACGGGTAAACCACGACATGTAAGCCCTTGTTTAAAGTCCCGGAAATGTATAAAATTTGCTGTTACTATTTCCGCCAGTATTCTTACATTTAACACTACACAACAACTACAATGCCCCCTTTTTAATATTTTATTTAATTGTTTATATTTAAATCAAGCATGATTTAACGAAAAATTTGACCACAGCGAGCGCTGCAATCGATTCAGCTGTCCCCACCATATAATTCGCACCTTGCCAATACGGGATCCCCAGATTTAAATATTATCGTTATACTTTTTTCGCAATTAAAAATTATTTATTAAAAAGTTTATTAAAAAATATTTGCTTGCTATGAGCTTTTATTCCACTAACGTTATTCAGTAATGGACGAGTATTTTTATTGGTATGATATAGGTGTTTAACATTTTTAACTGTATTGTTTTGTAGTGTAGCCTTTTTGGCTTTTTATTTTTTTATGCAGATATGTAAATCTATGTATTAACTTGCATTTTTATTGCATAATATGTTACCAATTAATTCTAACTTACTTACCAAAACACAAATTAAAAGTTCTTTGATAAAGTTAAACTGACCTTTGTTGTATTAAATGCTTAAAGAGATCCTTTGGTATAGGTATAGTTGTGTATTTAAATATATTTTTGACGATCGTAACAAGTATCATCAACAAATACTGAAAATACACAAATCAAACATTATGTCAATTTATAACCTCGTCATTCATAAAACAATCACTAAAACATCTGTCAAGCTTCTTGTCTAAGGCAGAAAAAAAAATTGAGAAAAATTATGATAATTAAAATCTAATAACAAAACTTTCGCCTAAAAAATACTTTAAGTAACTAGGGCATTAATGGATGATTAATAATCCCAACCTTTAACGCGCGAATTACCTTGACAAGTACCAATACGAATATATTTGTTCCTATTTAAGTTTAATTCGTGATACAGTATTTTAAATGGACCACAAATTTAGCACTGTTTCCAATAAGATCTATAAAGCTTTACAAAAACTTTAAGGTTCTCAATGCTTAAAAATATAATTTTTGTAGGAGACTGTATACAAAATATGAGGTCTGTTCGTTATTCAGTAATATTTTACACTATTTTACACTTTTTGGACCCACCTAGTCCTAAAATATACCTTCCATAAGAGCGATTACGTAAAGAAAGAATAAAATAGTGTACACTATTTCTTAATAACTAATAGACCTATATTAATTTTCAAACATCAATATATTTTTTATAACCGTTTTCAAAATATTCCTATATGAATGCATGGCTTTTATATGACAAATAGCAACAATGTTAATTCTGTACAATTTGGTTGTTGGTTTCACGGACGATAGCGTCAAAAAACCTAAACTAAAAAAGTTACAAAATCGAGTTATCCTTACCTTCAAATTCGTAACATAAAATTCGTCTAAGTATCAAAAATGATATTTGTATCAGTAGCCTATCAAGCGATAGCAGACACAATATTTTGATTTCGCTTATTGACACCTTAATAATTCCTCAAGGTTCTTTAGCCTTCATAAAGATTTCAAAATTTGCACTAATGTTGTTTGACACTTAACCTTTGATTTGCCAGGTTGGTTGTCTAAAACAGAAATGTATTTAAAAAAACAATTCAAGAAAAATTATGATTTTTACAATTTAATAACAAAACGATCACCGAACAAATAATTAAAGAATAATGATCTCAAATCCAATAATTGATTGCCCTTATTAATACCCTTGTCCGTTAAATAGCTATTAATACTAACTTTTAACAATACAAAAATAATGTATGACTCTGGACATTTTTAATCTATGATCTATCTGGTTTTGAAGTCTAAACTGTTTTTGGCAGCCATTTAGACATCTTTTTATTGCGATTAGTGTATAATAGATCACACTTTGTTTCGTTTTCACGTAGACTTGTAAAGTAACCTTACAACGGTTAAGATATTTTTTGTTCACCATTTTTTATGTACGAGGTGGCCAACTAAGAATGCGAGGCACTGTATCTGGGAGGTCAGGAGAAAAACTTGGAAAATATTTTCAAGTTTCTAAAATGGCCGCTAGGGGGCGTAACTGCAATCTTGAATCTAAATAACTGATGTTTCTGTGAATTCCGCTATATTAACCTAACAAAAAAATACCTGATCTTTACAGTCAAGGATAATCTGAACCTTTTTTGTATAACAATTTTTTCTCTATCTCTAAAAATAAAGTGGTGGAGGGTATTCAAAGGTTTCCGTAAAAAACACCCTGTGTCTTCGACACGGCTGAGTCGATTTAAACAGACTTGGGCTAGTTGAATGGGCTATGAATTTTATAATATTTAAAATTTTGTTAGTTTCACATGTCGCCGCTAGTTATATAGTTATTTTTCTCAAAAAAAATAAATTCCTTGGTATGATTTTTTTTTCCTGCAAAAATTGGTAAAAGATGCCTAAGCAAGCTTGCGAAAACCGCATCTTAATATCTTGTTTCTAAACTAAAATTTACGCCAAGGAACATTTTATATGTCAATATCTCAAAAACTATAAAAGCTTAAAAAATTTTATAAGATATAAATTATGTATTTTTACAACACCTTTAATTTAGGTTATATATTTTTTTGCCTAAATGCAATACTTTACGAGTTATAATCAAAAAATCCAATTTTTAGTATTTTTGTTTTGTGAAAATACATAATTTATGTTATATAAAATTTCTTGTAGCTTTTATTGTTTTTGAGATATTGACGTATAAAATTTTCTTCGCCCTAAATTTTAGCTTAGAAACAAGATATCGAAATGCGGTTTTCGCGAGCTTGTCTAGGTATTATTTAGGTACTTAGTCATAAAGAAAAAATTATACCGATGCATTTAATTTTTTTGAGAAAATTAACCATTTCTGTCGGAATGTCGAAAAAAGCCCTCTAGCGGCGACATGTAAAACTAACAAAACTTCAAATATTACGACATTTATAGCCCAAGAATAGGTCTTTTGAACTAGATCAAGTTTGTAAAAATCGGCTCAGCCGTTCCGAAGATACCAAGTGTTGTTTACGGAAACTTTTGAATACATCCCACCACTTTATTTTTATTCAAACAAAAAAGGTCCAGTTTATCCTCTATTCTAAAGATCAGGTACTTTTTGTTATGTTAATATAGCGGATTTCACAGAAACATCACTTTTTTAGATTCAAGATTGCAGTTACGCCCCCTAACGGACATTTCAGAAACTTGAAAATACGAGTATTTTCCCGTTTTTCTTTTAACTATTTCAGTAATAACTTTTTTTTGCGCAAGCCTCTACGATTAATAGGTTCCCAGATACATTACAGAAATACCGTGGGCCAAAATTACGCTTATTTTGGACCAGTTAATATACTCTTGATAAAAATTCATAAAAACGTCATTAAAAATAACTAAAATATTCTAAAAAACTAACTCAAAACATGAAACCTGTACAGCAGCAGGATTAAATCTATCCTGCTTGATATTCCCTCGACATTTCGGAGCAGGAAATTATTTTTCCGCTTTATAATATCCAGACAAGAATCCTGCTTGCATTTTAAGCAGCATTTTGATTTCGCGTATTATTCACGATACTATCTGCACGCTATGCTATTCGGAGAATTCTGCTTTCAATAATTTGCTATTTTCGATGGAAATGTTTTTTTTTAATATTGCCACTGTGTACACTATTCACATAATATATGTATGTTCGAAGAGACCTGAAAATCGAAACACCCAGTGAAAATAAGTATGAGACGTTGTAAATGTATAATCCTTCATTCCATAATGTTTTATACCCTATTCCATTGGTGATAAATCAGGAGATAGTGGAGGCCACCTTAAAGTAGTCTTTCGTAAATCTAACTATATGTAGTGTGGCATTATCTTGATGATACATAAGATATTAAACTATCCTAGGATTAAATATAAAATGGAATTTTACCTTTTTGTTAAGTAACGATTTGATCCGGTAACCTTTGGTGACCACTAAAAGGGACTTGGTGCCAATAAGGAATGACTTTCCACACAAAACTAAAATAGTGTGGTAAACATGCCTTCTTACAAAAAATCTGTAGATATCGTCTTTCAATACGTCGTTATTCGACCCTGTACCTTGCATCCTTAAGAGAAATTTGGGACTGAGCACTAAAATTATGAAATTCTAGTTTCCGATCCCACAATAACAGTTCTATGTACATTTAAGGTGATTACTCCGATATTCTGCTGTTAGGACATAAAGCTCAAAATTTTTAATTTGACGATAAAAAATTGCTTTTTCTTCGCAGTTTACCTTCCATCCTGTAAATCGCTGATTTTCTACCAGTCTAGTTTTCGAGCAGCGATCCCCTTATGCAAAAATCTTTGGAGTCGAGCGTGAGTTTTACTAATTTTAGCCAAATTTAAGAAAATTTATTAAAATTCTTTAAAATTATACAAATCGATTTAACCTTTTAAGTGCCACATACTTGTAACAACTTTTTTTTCCTTTGCCTTTGATACAACTTTTTCAGCCTTGATGTATCTAGTAAGTAATAGTAAATATTTATAAAACTGTACAGAGATGCTCTTTAGTCTCAAAGTTTTATCAACCTAATATAAAGTTTCCCAAGTCTCTGACAAAGTTTACTTCTTGAAATATTATACCCAACATAAAGAGAGAAATATTTGGGTTTGGGTGCCTTAAAATTGCGAAACACCGGTAAAGAAATTGAATCGAACTTTTAATTAAATATGTAAGGTGTTTGATAAAAACGTAAGCAAAAATCTTTTGATGTGAAAATTTAAGGAATATGACAATTTGTAATAGTGAGCCATCTGGCACATACAAAAATAATTTTTACGAACACAATCAATTATAATCTCTCTAGAGCATATATAATTGCCAAAAATTTTTTCTGGGCGAATTCTTTGAAAAAAGTTTTACGGGGCGTCAGCACGGGATTTTTTTTTAAATTCGCAACTGAAAACAAAATTCCGGATTCAGGCTTGCGGGAGATTCGGTACGAAAATTTTACGCCCAATGCTGTTTTATCGGTGGTATCTTAATTTGACAATAACAAATGTGACAAGGTTTTTGTAGTAAACCGTGGGGAGATCCCCACTTATTATTCTTACAGCTAGGTAGGGTGATTTCCAAAAAAAAATAGGTTGTTGTTATAGAAACTTCCCAAAATGCAAGTGTCTGATTGCTTTAAATTAACAGGCCTAAAATCATAAGAGAAAAAAAATTGCCGGAAAAATATTTCGATTGTATGAAAATTGGTTGCTTGGCAATTTCGTGAATGACATTTACAACAAACCCACGAGCAGTGAGGCAAATGGTTTTGTAAAAAATGTCACTATTTTACGAAAAAACGAGCCAAATTTTAGCTAGAAACACAGTGTTTATTGTCAGACTGAAAATAGTTTTTTTCTTTAACCTAAAAAAACTTTGTCGCTGAGAAACCATTATGTTGGTTTTATTCGAGTAAGTGCAGGTAAGAATTTTGCTAGTATAAAACAGGTCGTTGCTACGACATTTTGCCAGTGTAAAACACTCTAATGAAATAGTGGCTAGAAATGTGCCGAAAATTTCACACTAGTAGTTTTTAACTAATCAAACTGGGTTTTTTTACAGGTCTTTATGGCAACGTATTTATTTTCTTGGAAATTTTCTTTCTCTGGATATAGGGAATTTTCTACCAATTGTAGCAAAACGATTTATAATTAATTTAAAATATTGATAAGTATCGAAAAAGTTTTTTTGCGCCCCTACACTTGATATTGAAAAAAAATATGGCTCGTAAATCTGTTTGCTGGCGCTGATTAATCTGATTATGCATGCTGCGCCATACAAAATGTAGGTAAAGAACCTATAAAAAAGAAAGTTATAATTAAAACAGGCAATTCTCTGGCACTTGTAGTATTAAATAATTTTGAGGTGAGAAGAATAAGAACGTGCCCTAGTTATTAGTATCGCTAAATAAGCAAAACAAACATAAATCATATTAGGTTCAAGAATGTTTAAAAAAAGAGTTAAACAATATTTGGGTTACGCCCGGACCAAATTAACAGGATAAGTATTGTGTTGCAAGAAGTAAATTAGTCCTATAGTTTAACGGCTCCATTTCTAAAGTATTTTAGTGCCCCATATAGTAAAATTTTCAATAAGGTGTTTTATAGTATAGTGCCCCATAGTATAATGTACCACAAGTAGCCGACTGACATTATACGTAACCCGGTATACTTTCGTGACAATATTTATTGAACAATCTGAACAATCAGAAAGATTCCTTTGTTTAATAGAATTTCTTTCTTGCACAAATATTCTCCTATTTTCTAAAAAGCTTTTATAGCCCCCTCCTACCATTGCATAGTTTTTAAATTTTCGGTATTATTTAAAATTATTCGAAACATCTTTTGCCTGTGCTTCAAACCAACAACAATTATGAGTTCATAATTGAAAGAGGGCACTTGCTGCGCTCGTATTTCTAACTTTTCTTTTAACAAAACTAATTCATTTTTTCACTAACACCTTAAACAGCTGTTTAAGCGTTTTATATTCTTGTAAATGAAAAACTGCAGTAAAAGGATCAAATTCTACATATGGAGTACATCCGTCCATCCATATTTTTTCTAACCCTTAAAAGAAAAACCTTTCAGCGGCCACTTTTTTCGCTTTGAACGCCTACATAACGCAAATCTCTAAGGACGAGTATTTCCACCCCCGCATAGATTCTAGCAAAGCATTACTTGCGGTTTTGGGGGGAAATTTTGCTTTCATCTTCTCAACACTTTAAAGGGAAAGGCAACAATGGAATTATGTGCCCCAAAAAGCATTTCGGTTCATTTTGATGTGGATTTTGTCATTTTGATGTATCGTGGAACAGGTGTTTGTCACATACAAAAGATGTTTTGAAGCTTTGAGGTTGTCTTAATAAGTATAAATTGTATTTTACAAATGTATGAGACATAAAATAATTTTTATATGTAGGAAGCTAAATTTTAATGATTTTTTGCATACGGGTGTTTTTGGGGCGGTCTTCACGAATCTTAAATCAGTTTTTTTTCGGCAACATTTGGTTTTTAAGTTATGAGGTCTCCAAGTGGAGTAACCTTAAAAAGGACACTCTTCTAATATTCCGCCTTCTTAAAACTGATTATCATCAAATGGGAACTCACACTGATTATAAAAAACATCTTAAATAAATCCACGTTTTTATTTTTAATAAACTTAATTATAGGTTGGGCAACCCGTTATACATGATATATACTTCCAACGTAAAGAAACTGGATTCATTTAGGCTATTTTTTACTATTAAAAAAAAGAAAATAAATTATTGTAAATTTTAGTGTATTTGTTTAATATGTAAGTGTCCAATCAGTGTATGTTTCCTTTTGATGGTAGTCGGTTTCAAGAAGAAATAATTTTGAGGTTAGACACTTTGGAGGCCTCATAACTCAAAAAACAGAGTTTGCCGGAAAAACATTATAAAATTGGCGTCATGATTTTACTTATTAAATTTTACTTTATTTCTAACTATCATTCCACTAAATGACGTGATTGAAGGCAAGGATAAGGGTATTTAGTCTGAAATAAATTACTAACAGACTTGTATGCCAGAAAACAATAGTTGTTGGACGTGCGAGATAGCAGGTATGTTTTTGTTGGAAACTCTTCAGAAAAAATGAATATAACAAGAATTGAGATATGATCTCGCCCAGAAAAGTTCAGGAAATTTGTTTAATGAACAAAACGCTTATAACTTTGCAAATATTGGTGATTAAAAGAATATAAAAAGAGAAATGTTTTCTAATTAAATTTTCGACAAGATAATATTAATTAGGAATCACAAAGCTAATTATGCTTGTTGCCATATAGCAATAAATAAAGAAAGAAGCAAATAAAACTTAGTTCTTTATTGCGTGCTGAACTCTATCCAGTTTGTAAAATTGTCCAGTTTTTTAAACGCAATTGGTTTTTAAAATTATTCTGCAAATCGAATTAATAAAATTTAGTATAATATTTCATTATAGCATAATACCAAAATATGCTAGAGTTCAGAATGTAGGACTTATCCTAATTTTTATTTTCATAAAAGGGATTGAAAGCGTAAGATTTCCAGTATATGTAAAAAATCAAATGTCCAAGTCCTATATTCTGCACTCTACCCAATTCGCAGAATTGTTATTTTTTTTTCACACGAATTTGGATTGCAAACATATTCTGCAAAAACTATTTAACTGATTCTAACAAAATTTGGCATGATAATTCAACTATAAAGACTTTGGTAAAAGCTAAGGGGTCCACAAAATCGTGCAAAAAACTACGTTGTTTATTTCTTTCTTCTAACTGATACGATCTTGTAGAAAATTTAATTATGAAACTTTTTGCTTTCTACACTTTTTTTTATTCTTCTTACATATATTTTCCAGTGGGTTTTCAGCAAAAACATACCTTCTATCTCTTACATTTAACGTCCTTCATACATCCATCCAAGATCAAAAAAGGCTTGTCTACAGGTCTACAGGTAGGAAAAAAGCAACGCTACAAGGGGTACAACAAATTAATTTTGTTACAGTCTTTAGTTATCCGCTAACCTCTACTTTCTTTTATTGAATCATTCATTTTTTTACAAAAATAATTAAAAAACCACAAAAAAGTTGAGTAGGTTCTTTTTAAAACCGAAAAACTACAAAAAATCACTCTAATAGCCCTTCTATGCAAATAAAGTCGAATACAATACGGGCCCATTTCCCAACTGTATATAAAACACATCTCTGATAATGTCGCCATTTATGACAGATGTGTCATCTCGCCACTCGATCCGCTAATGACCATTTGAATATTGGGTTATTAAAGCATGAAGAAAATAATGTACTTAGTTTAAAATTAAAACAGGTTAAACCAAGATTTTTTACCTTATTTTTTACGTATTTTTTTGTTTTACAGGGTTTGGCTGCTCAAATGTTGGATTTTGGCGCAATAGTAAGTACCATATTGATGGGGTAAGTACTAGTCCCCACAACTTTAATTTAAAGATAGCGGACAAAAATTTGACAACACCAAAATTAGTTACAAATATTGAATCTGAAATTTTATAAATGCAACCTGTTATCGTCAAAATATAAAAACAAAAACACAAATAAATTAACAGTTCATAAGTTCTGTACAAACAAGTATTGTTACAATAAGGTATTTCTTAAAGTTCAACTCTAATTTTTTTAAAATAAGGAGTCCTTGTTGGTATTCGCCAATAATGTCCATCTCTATACTCTTATAAGAGTGTGATTAAACCCCTATGAATTAACAGATTGCCTGAAACAAGAAACAAAATAAAAATAAAAGCCCCAAAAAATCCAAAAAAGTCTTAATACTTATGTCCAATTCGGAAAGGCTACCACCGTTTTCAGGATAAAATGCATCTACAAAATTTTGACTTAAAAATAATAGATATTTAAAATTAAAATTGTTACAATTTTAATATTAAATTAAAAAAAAATCGTGTGTTAGAGTTTATGGCGTAATATCACAGGTGGCAGATTAATTTGTTATGACTGGTATGTCTATTTAAATTAACTTATATAAGGCTACAAAATTATCTTTATTTGATATTATGTGTGCACTTTCTTTTATTTTACGTTTTTTAAACAAGTTTTCCTTTTTTTTAATACTAGAAGTATTCCATTTAATTATGTTATTATCAATTGCGTGTTGACATATTTTTAATTTTTAAAATTCATATTAAAATTTTTAAAATTCTAAATTTAATAGATGTTACATGTTCTTTTATGCGTTTGGTTAATCGCCTGTAATTTTTAACCATATTACATTCACAAGGGATCTTAGAAATAACATTCTTTATAATTTTTTTTTCATATTGTATGGATTTGTTTTTCTTACTTGAGATCTAAAAGTAATTTGGGTTTTAAATATGAGTTAAATTTATTATAAATTATATTTGATAAGGCAGAAATTTAGATAAATATTTTGGTTTTTTTTTGGTTTTTTAAAATTTTGTTTCTGGTAACCTGCGAGTTCATAGGGGTCAATAAGGCTAAGTACACTCAGTTTCTATACTCCAGGACCAGGACAAAGCGATTACATTGTAAAGAATATAAAAATAGGGATATATAACATACTACATTCATCTAAATTTCTTTGAATTAAATTTAGTTTAACCAACTCTCTTCTAAATAAGTGTGTGTATTATCGATTAAAACTAACCACTTTTATTTGTGTAAAGTTAAAATTATTAATAACTTAACAAATTTGCTTTAGTCAAGTTTCTAGAAACTCCAATACTCCGAGGTTTCGGTAAATATGAGGGTATGTTTTTATGACACTCGTATGTTATGGGATTGATAAAATAATGGACCTGCACCGTAGGATTGTGGACACAAAATACATATGAAAAGGAAATTAACAGGATATTTTTCGAGTAAAAAGGGGCGGCAAAATAAAATTAAAAAAAAAAGAATTGTTTCTGGATGTGTTTTTAATGATCTCAGTAATTTAAAAAGTTTTGTGAAATATGATCCTTTAGAAATAGAAGGCTGCCTAAAAGTGTATAGGTATTTTTACAGTTAAAAAGTTCTCTATTCTTGCATGCAACTTTATTTATAATTTTTACAGTTTAAAGTTTATTGCTTAAATTTTTTTAAGCAATAACCTTTTTACCAATTTTCTCAAATTTCCTTTATTTATAAACGGCTTATTTATTTAATTTTTAGGTATTAAATAAATGCACATATGATTTTTTTAAATTTATTATTTTTAAATAAATTTTAAAAAAATGCTCGTGGCTCTTTTAGGTTGGTACCACAAAAATCTCTTAAATATTCACTTAAATAGCCGGGCCGCTACAGGAAAAGTGGCGCAAAAAAATCAGTTATTTGCTAAAAGCAAAAAAATATTGCAGCAAGAAAATTGCGCGCAAGAAATGTTTTTAATTGTAAAAAAACTCTATTAAGGTACAGGTGTCTTTAATGGGATTTTATTTATATATTGCGCTGTCAATTTTTATTCAACTATCGTTAGGGGCCGTCCATTAATTACGTGAAGCCATCTTGGCGATTTTTTTGACTTCTCCCCCCTTTTCCCTCCTTGGTGAGATGTCGTAAGATTTGGCTCAACTTCCTTTCTATCCCCTTAACCTCACGTGATATTTTTTAAAATATAAATACGTTAATCTGTGCTTGACTGCGTTCGATTTAAAAAAAAAAAAACATGATTTGCTTAATTATTTTTATTTAGAACTAGTTAAGACCAATATTTAAAACTACTAAAAACGTTGTCTAGAATCATTGTGTAGGATTAGCTGCCTTTTAATGAAAAAACATGCTTTAAGTAATGTTAACGTAGTTTTCTTGCAATTTTAAATTGTTTCTAATTGAAAAAAAATTACGTCATATTTGCCGAGACCTCCCCTCTCCCCCTGCCTTAATGCCTCACGTAATTAATGGACGCTCCCTTATGTATTTTATTTTAAAGTATGTTGGTGTGTTTTAAAATAATCTTATCTTCTAAATATCTTGCAAAATTAAATAAAAAGTTAACTTATATATTTTTAACTAAATTACACTTATTTTATAAAACTGACCTGCTCTAAGGAAGGAACTTATTTTTTAATGTCATTTTTAATAAAGTTTCTTAAGACTATAAGACGAAAGGTATATTCTATGCAAAAACTAAAATGTATAGTGATTTTTTACCTGAAGAAATTATTCTTAAATATATATATATATATACATATATATATATATATATATATATATATATATATATATATATATATATATATATAATATATATATATATATATATATATATATATATATATATATAATATATATATATACAGGTGTCATATATAATGAGGATTATTATTTATATATGCGCTGTATATATTTATAACTATTATAAGTATAATCCATTAATACAGTGTTAAGCCAATTTGCTTTCGTTTTTTGACTTCTCCTTATAATGACTAGCGGTACAAAATTTGGGATCTGGGGTTTTCTGAGGCGAAAAATTTAAATTTGTCCACGCTTTTATTGTTGCTACTAGAGGGCGCCAGCTACGGCCTACCTCACTTGTTTTAGATGTCGTAACTTTTTTTAAGCTTAGAATATTGACCTGTTCATTAAAAAATAAGTTACTATAAATCCATCTGCATCAAAAATGTATACTTTATTTAAGTCTCTAGGAGCAGCCGTTCTCGAGATAAACGCACTTTAAAGGATCTTGCAATTTTTTTATGGAAAATGAATTTTGGCCAATTGTTTTCAAACTTTGCATAGTGATAGTTCTTAACACGCTAATCAAAGGTCTTCCAGGGCACAAAACCCGAAAACGCCTCCAACCCCCCCAAAATCACCCTTAAATGTCACTGGGGATTTGGGGACCTTTGAGGGTGGTTTTGGGGGGTTGGAGGCGTTTTCGGGTTTTGTGCCCTGGAAGACCTTTGATCAGCGTGTTAAGAACTATCACTATGCAAAGTTTGAAAACAATTGGGCAAAATTCATTTTCCATAAACAAATTGCAAGATCCTTTAAAGTTCGTTTATCTCGAGAACGGCTGCTCCTAGAGACTTAAATAAAGTATACATTTTTGATGCAGATGGATTAATAGTAACTTATTTTTTAATAAACAGGTCAATATTCTAAGCTTAAAAAAAGTTACGACATATAAAACAAGTGAGGTAGGCCGTACTAGCGCCTCTAGTAGCAACATTTAAAGCGTGGACGAATTTAATTTCTGCCTCAGAAAACCCCAGATCTCAAATTTTGTACAGCTAGGTCATTTTGTTAAAGAATTATTAAGAAAAACGAAAGCAAAATTAAAAGTTTAACACCCTGTATCTTTGTTATTATCAATTTTCGGATGAGGCAAGTTTACGTAAATAGCATTATTCGATTCTGCGTTTGTCCCATACGGAATTTATATATATATATATATATATATATATATAGTATATATATATACTATATATATATATATAGTATATCATATATATATATATATATATATATATATATATATATATATATATATATATATATATATATATATATATATATATATATATATATATATATATATATATATATATATATATATATATATATATATATATATATATATATATATATATATATATATATATATATATATATATATATACTTTATTTCTTATGAAAATAACAGAATGGTATTTTGTTTCAACAGAAAGCAACAAAAACATGTGTTACAAAATATTTATACAGCTTAAGTGGCATGATCCCAAATACATTTCGAGAAAGATATTTTGCATGACGCAGGTGTTTTCTAAAGGAATTGTGGCCTAGTGCCATTTAGGTATTGGTAACATGCGTTCTACATTTATTTGCCAACTGTAGATTGAAAAGCTTGAATAGATCCTGATTTTTGGGTTTGTTTAAAGAAAATAAACAATGATGTAGGTTAAATACAATAGGTTTCATGGATCCCTATTGCTTTAACTAATTTAAAAAGCACGTTTAACTGGCAAGTATCTCTAACAGTTTTCAGGTGGGTACTAAATATGGAGAACTAGAGAAAGGAGTGAACACGAAGGAGATTATCCCTAAAAATAGGTGTCAAAGTTCATAACGTTTCTATTAGAAAATGATAGGATGCGCTTGCTACTAGTGATGGGAGTACTCGGATACAGGAATCGAGTAGTATTCGATTCCTAAGAGAATCGAAAGTACTCGACTGCTTAGGTCCTAGGTTCAGTATGGAATCGATTCCGGTACTCTAAATTTTATTTAATTCATTAGTAAACTAGTATTCTGTAATCTGTATCTGTACTTTGTACTCAAGACACCGAACCGAATTTCATTGGAATCGAGAACAAACATCGGTCGATTTTATTTCAGATTATTTCCCAACGCAACAGAAAGAAATTCGTTGTTACTCCGACAACAACAAAAATGATGAGTGTAAGGCAATATTTGCAACTCTCTAATTTGGACAGAAGAAAAGGCCCGTTTCAGTTTTGGAGCCAAAATAAAAGTATATTTCCGGAACCTAATGAATTAGCTTAAAAGTATTTAAGTATTCCTGGAACGCCTGTTCCGCCAGAAAGATTTTTTTCTAAGGCAGGACAATTAACCAATGTTCGACGAAATCGCTTACTACCCAACAATTTAAATCCAATTATTTTTTAAATAGTTTTTATTCGCAGTAATTTTCTTGCTTTTCATGAATTAATTATAATTGATTTGGTTATTAGCTTCCAATATTTGCTAATTTCTTTACGAGCTTTACCTTTTAATATTTTTGTTCAAAATACCTACCCATTTTTTACTTTTAGTTTCAATTCTAGAAATTAAATTCTTATTTTTTTGTATTACAATATCTATAGGTACTTACTTGTTTTGTTGACAAATAAATTTTGGTTTTCTATTTTTAAATTATATAAGTTGTTTTATTCAATGTTTTGAATAAAACCTATAAGTTATGGTTTTTGTTTTAATGCGATTCATAATTCAATTTAAACAACACAACACATTATTAAAGAAATATAGCAAAAACATAATATGTAAAACGAATACATTTATTTAACATTAAGTTATCAGTATCAGTACTCAGTACTCATTCAAGTATTCGATTCCAAGTTGTACTCGATTCCGTAGTATTCGATTCTCTAAAGTATTCGATTCCGCCCATCACTACTTCGTACGGGCTTTTGTAACAGTGTTGTTAGACTTAACATTATAGTGGTATTCATCCCATTTTCAAAGATAATTTAAGGAGTTTTTTTACTGAAAAGGTTTTTTATTTTTTACAAAAATTAAATTTTGTTTAAAAATAAAACAAGTTAAACTTTTAAAGAAAATACTTTAAATGAAAATTGGAAGATATAACCGATAATTATATTAAGAAAATTATTTATTGAACTATAATTGCATAATAATTCGGTTTCCGTTTAAGCAATTTTGCACTTGTATAATTTTCTAAGCCTATTGAAAAAGGAATAAACCAAATAAAACCAATAAAACTTTACAACAGCCATATATTTTAATAAAGCAATATTACTTTGTGAAGCAAAAGGTGGTATGGAGCTCTTGGAATTTTAACTCGCGTCTTACCTGATATAAGCCTAGGTCTCTCTACATTGTCCTTCAAAGGCTACGGAATATTTTAGAAGGTTTAATCTTTACTTTTTGAACCGCCCTGATGTGTATCTCTGTGACAAACATGATTACTTAAAAGTTAATATGTGTGCTTTTCAGTCTTTGTTCTCTGTCTTACCTTTACAGTTGTGCTGGAGGGAGTTATAAAGATTTGCGATCTGCGAAAGGTCTTCTGCATAATTCACCGTGGTATATATTAAAGAAGCATATAGTGAAAAGATATTAATAATACATTTGAAGTTCTTTGTAGTAATTTTTATGACCTAAAGATCAGCAATTTTCAATTCCATTTTTGTACCATAAGGCGGGACTTCATATTTTTTTTTCATCTGGCTAAAATAATTCCAATGTAAACGTTTATAAACAATGACCGACAATAAAAATATAGGTTAGCAGATATTGTCAAAATAAAATTATAACAATATTAATAATAATAATGACATAATTTAAATATGTAATAACATGTCTTTTTATTTTTAATCATAGAATCTACTAAAACCTTAAAAAAATCAGCAAAATTGGTCTAAGATTTTATGGTTCTTTTAAGAAGGGTAGGGTGCTTTGCGCTGCGAATTAAGGTTCTTTTTGTTTCATATTCATGAACTTCATTTATTTTAAAGTTCCTTTCTTTGTCTTTGCGAAAATGCTCACCAACTTATTTTAATAATATTAATAGTAAAACCAAAAATATTTTAGAGAAAAATAAACATTTAGGCTTAAGTGAACACCTCTATGGGTCCATGCCTTCGAGCATATACCTACTACAGGCAGCCTAGCCGCTCGACAGTGCGAACAGCGTGCAAGAGAGAGAAAGCGCCAATAAGGCTAATTCCTTTCTCGCTCTGCATGCTGAGTGGTCGGTGGCATTGTACTAGTAAACAGAACTTGATCTAATTTAGATTTGAGTACTAGAGATTTTTGAATAAAAACTTGACACTTGGTCCTGATTTTACATAAGTATCTTTGGTATAATAGCAATTACAATTTCCAAATTCAAGTATTTTATGAATACCGAAACATTTTTTATATCCTTTATAATCTATCTCACCTTGTATATTCTGTTAAAATAATGCTAAGAAATATAAAAAATAAAGTTAGTAAAGTATATTAAGGTAGATTCGAACGCTGCCATCCCAGGAACTATTAAAACTATTTAAACTTCCCGACCCGGTGTTAAAGTTAATTACCCAAAAAGATACATTTCACAGGAGAAAGGAAGTACAAAACGGATATTTTCTTTACTCAAATTGAGTTTTGACAGACCTCTGTGTCAGTCTCGGGTTGTGTGATATGTCACGTGATAAAACTTTGAAATAACACAGACTATTTTGATGTAGGTACGTTTTTTTAACAGACCGGTACGAAATAAAACGTATCCCCTTATTTAAAGTGGTTAGAAAATATTTTGTTTACTTATAATAGTGTAGTTAATTTTTTAACCTACTTTGTAGAGATTCAATTAACACAGGATTCGTAGTTGTGGTTACAACATCAAAGTTTAAAATTACCAATGCAAACTCTCATTCACCTAGTTTTATTTATTAAAGAGTGTTGATAATAAGTGAAAAATAAATAATTAATATAAATTAAAGTTGCATTGTTTTAAAAATTTATCAGTAGTAGTAAAGTCTTCCCTTTAGACACCTGTGTTTATAACCCGTAACTTTGAACCTGTGTTTAGTAAAACGATCCTTTAAAATTGTTTTTATTATATTATTGTTAAATACGATTTTACTATTAACTGAATTAAGCTGATATTCATTAAAACAATATGCAAATATGTGTCGAATTGACCAATATGCAAATAAAGTATTGGTTGGCCTTGCGTATCGGTCCCAAGGTAGTTTAAAGGTGTATGGAAGCCCAATGCTATGGCCCATTTGATCAAAAAATGTCTAGCCCAGTATGAAAATAACTGCCAGAGTTGGCCCCGCCGATTCTGCGCAATAACAAAATTTCACGAAATAATTTAATGTGTTGCCTACTCACACACTGATAAATCAGTGTATAGTTAGGCAACACATTATAGAGTCGGAGTACCGTTTTTGGTGCAACCGCGCGCCGCGTATGAAACTATATCCGCGCTGTACCATCAATCGTCGTCGTCTCATCATTCGTCATTTTCGTTGTGGTTTGTGCCCTTTGCGCCGTATAAGTTTCGATTGTTTTGCTTTGTGTGATTATATTTTGTGGTTGCAGAAGTTTTTTGGATTGATAAAAACCTTCTTATTTTAGTGATTAGTGTTTATTAAATTGTGACTATAATTTTGTGTTTATTATTTGTTACTTACAATATCGTAACAAAATGACTAGAGAATTTATGGTTTTGTCTTGCAAATCCAAGGGTAACATACCCGGCATTTTTTACTTTAGGTAAGTATTTCTTATATTTAAATTAGGTGCTTCTTATGAGACGTAACGTTAGGTAACCGAATAAATTATAATATATCAATTATGAATAATAGAAAATGAAAATTTTATAGGAAATAGCAGTGAGAAAAGTAAGGCAATCTTAACTACCTTTTAGATGATTTCCACAATGTTTGTGTATTTCTGTGGATTAATAAAAAGAAATAAGGTTTACATTAAGGTACTTTTATTTAATTTAATAATTTAGTACATTCTTTTAAAGGATAAAAATTACTAATTACCATTCAAATTTTAAAATATACAGGTCCCTTTAATTGAATGAAAGAAAGTACAATTTTATGTTAAAGTTCATTTTTGCTTTTTCTGTGTTTGCTTAAAAAGAAATTAGATTTTTGGTTTCTTAAACTTACATTATCAACTTTTTAAGCTCGACATACTGTAGACACATAGTATTTAACGCATACTGTTACAATGGATACCTAGGTATCAAAGGTTACTAAAACATTTTTAACCACTGTTATTCTGTCTCATGAATGTTTGTTATTAGTGAAGAGTATATGCCTAAAAAGCAGTTATAAAAATTTTCACTTTTTAATGTAAAACCAGAATCTTAGGATTAGATTAAACTCATTTACACTATCTTGCCCTTCTTTTATCACAAAATTGGTGATAAGTACATGAAACTATCATACAATGTTTGAAATTTATTTTAAAAAATCGTGTTTTTATTTATTTACAAAGATTTTTGGTAAAAATACAAAACTCCCAAAAATACCGACCATTTAAATAAAAGGCTGTAAAGTGGCACCATCTATTCTTTCCATATTATATCAGATGATATAAAATCCAATATTACACAATAATTTTAATTATTCTATAGTAGTATCGTTTAATAACCAAAAATTTTGTGCAAAAAATAAAAAAAAACAGTAAATGTTTGAATTTGATTTTTTTTGATGATGTCAACTTTATAGATAGTAACAAAGAATTATGGAAGTTTGGCCCTGACCTACTATTCATTGCGCAAACTCCGCGGGGCCAATCCCCCTATTCCCGCTGCCCTGCACGCCTGGACAATTTTGTTCTACAGTATTGGGCTTCCATACACCTTTAAACTTCCTTGATCGGTCCATTCGGCTACCCTGAAAGAGCGAATAAATTCTAATAACTTTGTTTCTCCTTTTTCTGTGCTTAAATACAAATCTCCAGTTTTTTTGGCCCAAGGTGCCGTTTTAGTTAAATGTCGCCAAACCCGAAGCTAAACCTACGGTCGAACACTAGTTTTTACTTCTTCCAATTTGGCCTTTAAAAAATTTAGAGTTCTTTTGGACATGACTACTAAAGACATGATTTTGCGACATTAAATTTTAACACGGTTTACATAAGCCTGCGCTTGTTTTTGAAACATCACTTAGAAACCAGCTTTGAAGAGATATAGATGGTGCCAGTGATCAGCCTTGGTTTGGTGGAAATTAGATAAAAGCCGATAAGGAGGAAACAGGAGAACCAAGTTCAAAAGGTGAATAAAAGAGGGAAGAAAAAAGTTTGTTTTTCACTTTACCAACCTTCAGTTAATTAACATTACTTTGGGTAATGATGTAGCCAAAAGTCAAAAGTATCTCGTCGGGAGACTAGAGGTTATTTCTCGGCCAAAATTTTGACGCACAATCCCTACAAAAAATGAGCTTTTATAAAAATATTATTATGAAATAAAATTAAATATAAGGGATACATCGAGAGTAAGGAGAGGAGGCGAGAGACAAGACCTTAAGAGACTCTTGGCTGTTAATATTTTAGAAAAAAAATATATATAATTAGCAGTAAAAATTCTATCTGTAAGGCTAATAAATTACAAAATATATTTTGTGATACCTACCTAATGACTACTTTTAGTATTTTTTTAAACGGCGCGACTTACATCCAGAAATAATAATAAATCATATGTATTAAAAACAGGAATTTAGCTCCACGTAAAAGAAAACATCACAAAATAAAATAAATAGCCTTCATCTCCAACATATGACATACGGATATGTTGAGGGATAAAAAATGATCCAAACATATATTACTTAAAAAAGTCGTTACGGACAGGTAGAAAAAACTTTTATAGGACATCAGAGGCCTCGAATTTTGTGCCCCTTTACGATAAGGTAGCGGAAGGATGCTGGAAAATTGAATTTTTTTGGTCTCTTTTGGGTATATTCTTTACCGAACGCTGTTTTAAAAATGTATTTATTAAAAAAGGGGTGAGTTAAAAGATGTAAATAATTTTGGTAATTTTTTTGAGTTTTGCCCACGATAAAAATAAAGAAAAATATATTAAAAAATATCGACTACACTTTAACATCTGTATTTAATTATATAAGTTTATACATGTTACAGCTATTATAATATAAAAATTTAAGCGGAATGTGTTTTTTATTAATTTTTTTATTTGTTGTAAAAACAAACCTTTTTCTGGGACATTAATTTGCGACAATCAATCACATTATTATTATTTTTTTATATTTTTTTTGCTTTATTTTTACCATAATTTCTGACAGAATAATACGTTCTTAAAATCGAAACTCTAATGCAGTATCATTATTTTTGTACTCCTATCGTTCAAGTCCCTCAAAATACCCATTTATCCCATAGATGAGTTCTTCGTTGCTGATAATTTTTTACCTCCAAGTCATTTTTTAAGATTAGGGAACAAAAGTCGCTGGGATCTAAATCTAGTGAATAAGGGGGATGGGGGAACAATTTGAACTTCAATTCATTAATTTTAGCCATTAAATCGGCAGATCTGTTGTCATAGTAAAGCATAATTTATTCCTCCCTAAGTGAGGTCGTTTATTTTTCACTTCGTCCTTTAAATATCGCAAAAACTCTACGTCTCTGATGATCTTACCATCTTTCAGGTAGTCATTGAAAATAATTCTTTTTGCATCCTGAAAAACAGTCACCATAACCTTATTTGCCAATTAAATTGTTTCTGCTTGTTTACAATTGGTTCATCTGGACCAATCCATTGTTTTGACTCTTATTTACTTTAAGAAGTGTAGTGGTCATAGCTGGGCATTAACTCGTTAATCCGTTAATCGTTAATTAACAAAGTTAACATTTTCACTAACGGATTAACTTTTAAGTTAACTTAAAAAAATGTTAACGGGCTCGTTAACTTCCGTTAATCGTTAATCCAATACCTACTATTTACTTGTTTAACGCTGCAGCATTTCTCGGGGAACAGATATTCATAAATCTGATTATTAAATATAATACTGCCGTATCCTCAAGTGCTGCAGTTAAACGTCTTTTTTCCACGGGCAAAGATATTTTAGCGCCGAAACAGCTTTGCTTTCAGACGAGAACTTCAACAACTTCATGGCAATATCCACATTATACCAGATGACTAAATTATACACACTTTAATTATACAGGTCTTTTTTTTTGTTCCTAACCTGGTAACTTCCAGAACCCAAACCAACAGTTATAAGAAAATTTTTACCGCAATGAAATAAAAACGCATTTTTCATCACGTGTTAACGAATTAACGTTAACTTGCGTTAAATAGTCCCAAAGTTAAAGCTTTAACGTTTAACGAAGTTAACTTTTTTAGTAACGGATTAGCGATTAACGAAGTTAATCATTCGATTAACGGTGCCCAACTATGGTAGTGGTAAATCCATGTTTCATCATCATTCACATTAAAAGCACCAAATCTTCCGGGTCAGTTTTTGATCGAGCGTTGACAAACGGCTTCCACCTAAATTCTCATGTAAAATAATGCGTTTACGTTCAGTTGACATCCTAGTAATCTCAGCTACCTAACTAACTTTCAATATGCGGTCCTTTATGACTATTTTATCTATGTTTTCAATCATTGTAAGAGTTGTCACCTCAAGTGGGCATCCTGAACCTGTTATCTGCTGGCCTGATCTCTTGGTCAGGTCCGAAACTTTTCACTACACTCTTGTACAATAAAATGAAAATAGTTCTTATTTAAATTATACTTTCCTTAAGTTATTTAATTAATAAGAAATATAATATTTTAATTTAAATAAAGCGATATTTTTTCACCATTTTCAGGAAACTGCCCAGACTAATGAAACCCTGCTTCCATGCCTTTTTGCCTAATTTATGTTTTCATTAGTCCGTTCGTTTAAAATGGCGTAAATTCGGAAAATTCGTTAATTTTTACACCCCGTTTGTCCTTGATTTTCAACGTATGCCAGTTGATGAAAATATGCAATTTTAAATGCTGTTGCAGCAAAGTTGTTGCAGGAAATACTGTTTACCCGATAGTGTAACCAAGTTATCTCCTGCGGTAAATGTTAAAAATTAAAGTAGTTTTTTTGATCCTTTAGGGTTTTTTTTTCCGTAGAAAAAAGTTGATTTTCCTAACCTGGTAACTAAATGGGAAGCGGAATTAAACCATTGGGTTACTTGGATTTAAGGCGTTACTAGCTACTTTCGCGTTTAGAATAGTAAAGTAAATTCTTTTAAAAAGCAGTACGTAACCAAGAGATTAACCACTGAATCATCTAAAATGTTTCATCGAAACCGTCACGTCAGAACTTGCCTTAAGAACACTTATGCAATAAAAATGATCAGTAAATTTGTGTTTTTAGTTAGGGTTTTCAGTTTCATAGGCCTACTTTTTTGTTCAGTTTAGCAATTTTTATTAAACACTGAATGTAAACTGAAGTGAGAGAATAGCGCTTTCATTATTTTTGAGCTTTTAATAACCTTCTCTAAAGGTTATTACAAAGGCTTCAGGATATCCACACGTTAAATAATCTTACATTGAATGGACGAGAATATGGATATTTTTTTGGATCGCTATAAAAATATGAGTGTCGCTGGAATGTTAGTAGAGCAATACATAAAAATAAACTAACCCGTGATAGATTTAACAATATCTAGGCCTTCAGGCTTTGTGTACTGTCCCACGATAAAAAAATAGCTGGAAACATACTTTTTTCGAATAACAGAAGGTACATTTTTTGATAGAAATTTACAAAACCATTTAATGTTTTTTACATAGACCAAAACAGAAAACTGAGAAGAAACTTTTAAAATGAAACATGAAAAGAATCTTTTAAAATAAAACATGAAAAGGAACTTTTAAAATAAAACAGCCAAAATACTTTAAAATGGATTCAGTTCACATGAAACGTTTAAACAATCGTTCGATTTATTTTCATTATTGACGCATGTCCACGCGAGTTGTTATTTTCAGACCGGTTGTTTTTTTTTGTTTTCGTCGCCTGTTTAATAGTCCAAAGACTGGCTCTGGGCCCGAGTATCCAGGAACCCAGGGAAGTTATATCTTTTTGTTCCTAGTGGTAAGTATTTTTAGGTCCAGGTTAAGGTTTGGTTGTAAAACCATAGAGATTCAAGGATTTCAGGATAGGTTATCCATATACATCATGAATATCCTAAGCAGTAATAAGACTACTGAAAATAAATGCTGGATAAGACTTTGTGTTTTAAATAAATTTAGACGGTAAAAGTCCAAAAAATGTTCTGCCTTACATTTAAATCGAAAATATTTTTAAAATCTCATTTGCCCTGACTAAAAAGAAATTTTAAAAAACTGTGTTGGTCGCTAGTTGCCACATAAATGGTTTAAAACATTAAAATGAACCTCGATTTAAAAACCGCCGACGAAAATTTATGCCCTAGTAGATTGCGTGTTTATCAAAAAAGTTGATAAAATGGAAAAATGGAAAAAAACCTTGATATAGTGGAAAAGTTTTCATATTTGGGGTTGCGTGAACAAATATTTTTCATTCGTGTGACATAAATATGGTAGTATAGTAATTCGTTTTTTATACATATTTTGCATTTTAAATATGTCATAAATATTTATTTATGTTTCTTATGTTCACTTTTTTTTTATTTAACTTCGATTAGAATAGATTCCGCTTTAAATAAAACTTTTTAAAAATGGTAAATTTTATTTATTACAAAGTATATTATTTTTGAAGAACTAGAGCTAAGTTTATAAATCGGAATTTAATTTTATTCAGCTGTATACTTTTTTTATTGATTAGAAAAAATATGATAAAATTAAAAAAAAGTAACTGGCTATAGGCCTCTTTAACATTTCTTCTCAATAAATATTTATTTTAGGATCCAGTATCTTAAAAAAAAGTCGGCTGACTTAATTTTAAATAATGCCATAATTTTTTAATTGATTTTATTCCCGATTGCGTTAGCAGCCTTTCTGTTTATTTCTTATATGTTATAAAAGGCTTCCCAAAGCAACATATGAAAGTAAAGACATTTTACTTACATACATGCCTCTCCTGTATATATAAGGATATGATTAATAGACAAGTCATTCCTTGAGACACGCAAGTTTGCTTCTGACGTCGCTGAATTGCCGTTTACCTTCAATTAATCATTTTCCATGGAGATCGATGATCATTTTCCATAAACCCGAGAAAATTCGCTCAACAATATGTTTTTGCGCGGAGTCTATTCGAAGAATTTTACTCGTCATTAGCTCTGCACTTTCAGAAACGTTTATTTTAAAAAATAAAATGGACAGTATTAAACTTAACGACAAATTGCATGGTTGTTTATTTATATCTATTTGTACCGTATACAAAATCATTAATTATTTGCCCCCATTACCGATTGTTTTGTTATTATTAAACGATTATAGTATAAGCAACTAATAATACAGCAAACAAGCCATGTAAATTTGTGAGTTGGTTGCCTAAAATCGAGATACATACCCAAAAAAAAAATTATGAAAAATTATGATTTTTACAATTTAATAAGAAAACGCTCACCTAACAAATATTGTAACTGTCTCGGGCATTAATAGGCGATTAATGATCTCAACCCGTAATGCACTCGTTAAGCTCTTGTGTTTAATGGCCTCGATCATTAATACCCTTGTTTGTTAAATAGCTGTTAAAAGTGTACTGAATAAGATGTATGGTTTTGCAAGTCAAAATTTATGCCTGGAAAAGAGGTAGGAGATGTTATGAAAGTGGAGGTTGGCCCTTATCATAAGCATAAATATACTATCAAAATTCATTTTGTAGTGACATTAATTGTGTATACATTTATTTACTAACAAAAATTTAGAAGAAAAAAATTTAAATGTATTTAAAAAAAATACTGATTGATGTTTTTGTCAGATAGGAGCAGTCAATTGACCCTAATGAACTTACAGATCAACCTGGAAAATACTTTGGGATCTAGTACTGTTTTGCATTTTAAAGACAGTAAAAATGTTAAATGTCTCGCCTATCCCATTTGTTTAATTTTATCAGGAATATATGGTAAAAATTAATTTAAATAGGTCAATTTAGGCTTTTTAGTCTTGATGTATTAAGTCAGAAAATTATGTAGAAAATTTCACACTTTCATTTAGAAACCGATCAAATTCTCGTTTTCTCTTTATATACCAAATACAAAATATTTACTGAAATATTTATCTTTGGGGTACCCTGGGCAATATCCATACCTGGAAATGTTAATGTCAGTAAAATGAAACAAAAAACGTACTTGAGATCTTATTTTAAAAATGAAATTAGAATTTTTTGTTTAGTTAAAAACAAAGGATTTGTGGTGGTATAATTTTTGACATACCAAAGAACATTTATTGTCAACCAACATTTCCTTTTTCTTATCTCATATAACCTTAATGTAAGCCAAAATCTTTCTGTGTGACTTTCTGTTCGTATATTTCATAAGCATAATGTCATTGTTTTTTAATTAATTTGTATAACAAGCTTGATCGAAAATTATCTGGTTAATTTTTATGCACGAGCGGTATTTAGGGAGAATATTTCTAGAATGGAGAAATATGGGAGTATTATACTATTAAAATCGTTTTTTTTTGTCATAAAATTTTTAATTTCATGCAACCTAATTAAAAATATAACTGAAATAACTTTTTTAATTACTTTATCTATGTCTTCATCGTGTACATGATCAAATCGACTTATTTTGACTGATTTGACGTTTCTAATTGACAATACAAACTAACAGGTTCGATTATTCTGTGTTTGTAAGTAAATCGAAATACCACGTTGTCTAGGCAACGTGAAATTTCCGCTGAAATTTTTTGATTTTTAACGTGTCTTATGGGAAAATTTATACTGAGTGAAATATTCTAGAAAATTTTCCGAATTTTCAAAAAATGCATTCTTTCGGAAAAATTTTGAAAACTTCCTTGATCAAGACGCATCAACCTGATAAAATACAGCCGTCAGCCGTCGCGTCGTGTCTCCAAAGAGAAACAATATTTTTATATGCCATACAACCCCAAAAAGCATTTTAAATTGCTAGATTCAAAAATATGGAATGTTTCACTGGATGTCATGTTTTTATTTGGAAAGGTTGACAGGACGTAATGTCAGACGCTTGGATTTTTTTGACAATTTTATCTTGTGCTCCCGAATAAGAGAAGTAGGACTAAAAAACTAAATAAATAAATAGATGGGAGGAAGTACGCAGAGGCGTAACACAGAGATTTTTATTTTCTAATAAATTATTTACCCAGATCAAGCAATTTTTCTATTTTAATAATTCAGGTATGGGCTATGAACTATGTACAGGGTGTGCCATTTTCGACACTTTTATAGGGTAAATTTTAGTGCTATCAAAAACGTAATATAGGCATCAGGGCTCTTTTTGAATTAGGCTCAATACGGTAAATTTAAAATTTAAAAGTTTTCGCTCGCTTGAGAGATACGGGAAAAAATAAAAATTTTAAAATAACCCTACATTTTCTTAGTTAAAAGAGATACCGAAAAATATTTCAAACAAAAGTTTCTTTATAATGACTTTTAAATAATCTGCCATTTTTAGAATAAAAAAAAATAAATAAAATGGGGTCAGGTAAACAATTATCGGACCCACCATGAATAATATTCGTTTTCTATGTGCTTTATTTATACTTAATTACTATAAACCATACTAGGCTATAAAAAAAGCTAACTTCCTTAAACCAAAACTCTGGTGACATTTTAGTTATTATTAACATTAAACGTATTTTCGCATACTTTTTTTAAAAATAATTTATCAACCTTTTAAAAAATTTGATATCAGTTTATAGTAAAAGTGGAAAAATGTATATTTTGTTTGCTATATATAAATTTTATTTTAGCCTAAAAATAAAAAAAACAATTTAAAAAATTGACTATTTTGTAATTTGACAACTTTACTTCTAATAGTTGGCCTTTTGTACATCTTTCTTAAAAGTTATGTTGTATTTAGACTGATGATGATCATCTCCATGGCAGAAACATGTCCCCTCTCTCCATAAAGTATTTGACTAGTCAATAAAACAGATTATGTGATAAAAAACAGTGTTTTTTCTTAATTCCACAGGATTCGGATTACTTCCTCATGAAATGTTATATTTTAGTTACTACATTATACTTTACCCAGGCATCGTTTTAAAGGTCGTAAAATAGGCTTTCTATACCGTTTATATTGTTTATACCATAATCCACAGAAAAAAAAGTTAAAGGACAAATTTGAAGAAAAACATTAAAAATAAAAAAAACATGCGAGTCGCCAATACTGAAACTCATATCTTGGTTACTACAAATCTTACAAGATTTTTACCAAAAATCGTCAGGAGAAAACCAGGTAAATCAATTATTTTTAAAACTAAGGAAAACACATTTTAGTGTTTTAAAATGTTATAGAATCAGTATAAGAACTTATAAAAAGATTGTTCGTGAAAATAACCAAAAGATTATATTTTAGTAAAGAAAAAGTTGAGCTTCCATCATCCAAGTTGTTACCAAATTAATGCAGTGTTCAAGAAAACTTCCTTTAAATTCTGAAAGGTACCTGAAGAAACGCACAATATTATAGGAATGTCATACAGAATTTTGGGGTTATTTAGTAATTTGATAAATTAAAAGTTTAATAATTCATTTTACTTACAATGCATCTCCTGAGCAATAATGACTTGGTTCTTTCCCTTTTTCGTTTGACTTGCCTGCTTCTGTTCCCTTATAGTAAAACTTTGATGCAGTATATCTTTTAAAAAATCTGTTTTTTTTGTTTAGAAGCTTCTTAAGATACTTACGCTCATTCTAAACCGAATGCAAACAATATCTAAATTTTGGCGAAAAATTGACTTACCTGCTTTTTTCCCTGACCCTTTATATTTTTTTCTTATATATGTGCCATTTTAATAGGATATATAATTTTGTACAACTTTTTGTTAACGTAGATATACAAAAGTGTATAGAATTTTAAAAAATTAAAAAATGAAAAGTGGATCACATTCACCCCCATCCCAATAATGCACCCCTTAAATGGCACTTGGCGGTTTTTCCATATTTTAGGTTCAATGGAACGTATAAAACAATGAAACTCCTTTAAGGTTGTCACTTCTTTTACTCCTGTTTTTTAACATAGCCAGGATAAACATGGATGGGATTGATCGTGAAACAGAGAAGATAGTTCATCTTTAGAAGAAATAGAGTTGGTCATCTTAGATTACACCTATTTAAACACATTTTTTAAGAGACAATTAGGTAAATAATCATTAACATTTGGTTTTCAAACTTTACTAAATTAAAATTGGATCTTTTAGAGGCCATCTATAAAAATCTTAATTAATTATTTTTAACTTACCTCGTACTTCTAATGAAAAACACGGAAAAGAAAAATTTTAAAATAGGAAAATACTAAAAAGCACATTTAGATATATTTAAATTATTAACGTAAATACTAATGGATATGACGTTACGCCTCTGCGAGGAAGTATCAAACTTCCAAATGCATTAACTTTCGATTTGTATCAACATGCGGTGTTTTTTCGCGTATTCCCTTTCATCTGAAACATGTGTTTCAATCTTGCAATATGTTTCTTTTAGTTGTCAGTCAAAACAGTAAGGAAGTGTTTTAAAACGATTTTTAAAATCTCGGCTGCGGGAAATTTAATATTTTGTAATTATGAGATGCGGCGTGTTTTTAACGGAAATCATTTTCCGTGAAGAACAAATGGAGTAAGTTACACTGTATAAAAAATCTTCCAGAATAGATAAGCTCAAGTTGTTTTGGTTTTAACTAGCTTCTTTCTGCAAAGTATTGTATTTCAAGATTTTTTTTAGGCTTTTTGCTTTGGGTATACAGCCAGTCTCAAATGTAAGCTCATTTCAAAATTAATATACATGGACCACAGAGAAAGGTAAAGGTTAGGAAGGAAGGAAAACAAAATATTGAACTAACTACTCCTTTATTACAATTTTAAATTAATTTTAATTGGCAAAGCGATATTTAGGTTGTTAAATGGATTATTTTCTTTGCAATTGGTGGCAAAAGTTTTACCAAGTTTATCAGTATGAACAGTATTTTTTTACATTTCAAATATATAAAAAATATATGTTCCGGAATACTTTTAATTTTTACAAATTTGTTACACAAAAAAAAAGATTAAATTTTTGCATGCAAATTGAGCTTGTATACCGGGTGATAACGACAACACTACCAAGCCTTTTACTTTCTTTCATTAAGACGTATTGCTTTCAAATTTTGGGATGATATATTGTGTCATCAGATGACGATTTTTGATATAATACCTTCTGCCTATTACTTTTCTTTTAACCGGAACTTGCGTAAATTTTAATATTGTAAATAGAATACCCTGTAAGTTTTTTAGGATTTATAATCTACAAGACATTTCTGATACAAATCTGGTTATCTAACATAACCTATATTTGTTGGTTTTCGAGAAAATGCTGATTGAAAATGTCCAAACTTCCGCACATTACACAGTTATACGGAAAAACAAATAAATATCTTACAAATTTAATATGTTTAGTTTAACTCTTTTTGGAGACTTTAAATCTGCTGAGGTCATATTAAAACTACTTTCGGCTTTACCGGAAGTACTACAAAAATCGGCTTCCAGTTAAAACAAAAATAAACAAATTTTTAAATTAACCCGTATAATAATAATAAGTGAATATAATATGTTAAGCAACAATAAGGCATTTGTTGATTTTAACAAATAATGTCAGATTTTTCCTTCAAGCAACAATATAATATGTTTTATGTTTGTTGTTATATAAGACTCGTAGGAAAAATCTTGCTCCTACCCCATGCATAGAGTCATTTTTCCTCACTTGACTGCTTGCCGAACTTGTCCAAGTTACTGATCGAAATTTCTTTGAAAAAAATTTGACAAAATGCTTTTTTAAAACATTTTTGTTTAAATTTCGAATGTTTAAAGAAAATAAGCGAGTATATATTAATCCACAATGAATGACGAGTGAACTTTCGGTTTAAACCGAGTTCTGTGCTTTCCTTTCAATAAAGATCGACACTATTATTTCCCAGTTTCGACTGGACGAAATAATCGTCCTTTTTTTGATGTTCACTATAAGAACTGGCTAGGTTCTACAAAAACTGACACACAAGGCAGAACAGCCAAAAATTTCGCAATCAGCAACTCGCTCATTAATTTAATTATGGAAACTACCTACATCCCTAGGGTTCCCACCCATAATTCTAATCCCTAAATCTCTTTCTTACTTTAACCCCGAACTCTACCAAGCATGAGTAACTGCTCCCGTTAATCGCTTAGATCATAAATTGGTCACCGTATCATATCCTACACATTTTGTGGCAACTGAATGCATGCCGCCACAAACCGTCTGGCACTACAACTTGGCCGACTGGGATGGTCTGAGAGATTTCTTTGCCACCTATCCTTGCGATCCTACCTGCTTTTCCACTCACGACCCGAAATATGTAAACAACTTACCGAAATAATTCAACCAGGCATTTAGTCCTATATTTCCCATACCAAAAAAATCCATACCTTCAAATCACAAACCGTGCTTTTTTAAATTCTATGACCAAGCCAGACTTTTAAAAATCTAAGCCCACAAAAAGTTTCTTCAAAACCCTAGTCTCGAAAATCACCAGGATGGTATTCAAGCAAGAAATCAGTATAATCAAACTATTTCAGAAGCCAAAGACCATTTTAACAATCAGATAAAAGATAAAGGGTTCTCTTGTTCGAATGGCAGTAAAGCCTCCTGGTCCTATGCCAAAAATTCTAGTTAAAACTTTTACACAAATTCTTATCCATCCACCTAATCTCTAAAGGTAAAATTATTCCTGCCCCTTAAGGAAAAGCCGAACTATTTGCCAAACAATTTGCTGCCAACTCTACCCTTGATCCTCCTTTTAAACTTTCACTTTCAACAGTTGCCCCTATTCCTTATAAAATGTCCGATATCATTTTTAAAGTGAAACAGATTAAGAGTGTCCTTTCTTCTCTTTATACCAAAAAAGCGTCTATGCTGGAGGGCATACTGGCAATGGTCTTAAAAAAATGTGATCGCGAGCTTGCACCCATTGTAACTCGCCTCTTATGACACGAAAATTTTTCCGAAGAGCTGGAAAGCTGCACGTATTTAACCTGTCTCCAAAAAAGAATGCAAAACTGTCTCTTCATACTAGAGACCTATATCTTTTCTTTTAGTTGTTTGTAAGGTAATGGAAAGTTTCAATAATTCACAAATCTTAAAGTATTTGAAAAAACATAAAATTTTACATGACAGACAGCATGGATTTATCACAGAAGATCCACAGCTGATCTTTTTTCCTTTGTCTCACACAACTGGAACAAGTCCGTTTAGTTTCTTGGTGAATTCCAGATCGTTGCTCTTGATATATCCAAAGCTTTTGATCAGGTTCGGCATGATGGGCTCCTTAACAAACTTCCTTCCTACGGCCTTCCACCTAAGCTTTGTTTTTGGTTTTCCAGTGTCCTTTCTAATCGTCGTATATCAGTTATTGTAACTGATTATTCTTCCAGCTTTTACTAAATTAATGCTTAAGTGCCCCAGGGCTCAGTACTGGCACCCACTCCGTTTCTTTTTCACATCAACAATCTTTTCCCTTCCACAATCAATGTCATTCGTAGTTTTGTTAACGAAAGTTCCCTCCATTCTAATATTAAATTGTTTAAGCCAGTCAATAAGCCTGATTTGGAAGCCAAGCGTAGGTCAATGCAGATGTTTTTTTCAAAGACTTGGATTGGGGCGCCAAAAATCTTGTTCAGTTTAATGCCTCCAAAACACAGTCATGTTCGATGTCGCGAAAAAAGTCTGACAATGCTCAGCCGTTACATAGGAGCGGCCAAGTTCTGCAGAACAAAGAGTCGGTGTTATTTTTGAGAATAACCTTAACTGTACAGTTCAAATAGAGAGACTTCGAACTTCCTGCTTTCTTCGTTCCTTTATCCCAAGAGTGTCCAGACTATTAAATCTGCTACCCGCAGAAGTTTTCCCTTCTCCTTCCAATCTCCAAATATTTAAGTCCCGTGTAAACAAACTCCCGTTTACCACACTTAAGAGGCCCATGGTACGTTCTTTCGTGAAGTGTCTAAAGATAAAAAAAAATAATATACCGATTTTTGTTAATTGTTATATCAAGTCATGCCCATTAATGCCTTGTTTATGTTTTAAATCAATGATTAATATACATATTATATGGTTAATATAGATGGTAAAAAATAATAATTTTCTTCAGGAAATCTATAAAGCAAGCAATAAATCCAAACCTACATATTGCTAATAATCATAAATATCATATATAGATATTTAACGACAGATAGGTATTTAACAACTTGTCAATATATCTATATTAATAGCCGTGTATACACAGATAAGCCCTGTATAATAAAGCAATTTATCTAAAGTTGTTACAGGTAATGTATAATACAATGTATGTTGCATGGGATCTAGAAAAATATAAGCGTTTGAAGTAAGAGCTGTTTAGTTTTGTATTGATCAATATTTTTTAATAAAAAACTTTTTTGTAACTGCATAGTATGCCCTTTATTTAGAATAATGTATTTTTTACTACTAAATTTAATATTTTCGCAAAAAATCGAGCACGTTTAAGATTCTCTAAATCACAAAAAAATGGTTTTCTAATTAAATTATATTCTTGTTGCCATATTATATTTTTAAACACAGTTCCTTTGTCGCATTGAAACACTGCTTACAATGACACTAGAATCTTGGGCTTCCATTGTCTTTATTCGTTAATTGGTACCCAACGTTTCGGTTAGATAGTAAAGATTTTGTTTCTTCGAGTAAGACCATTAGTTTTAAAATTGTTTTTACTGATATATTTCGGCGGAAATTTGCAACATATCTTCGTTGTGTTTCCCTGGCGTTTTCTCCACATTTGTAATAGAGAGTTATAATTTGAAGCCGTTCTTCTGATGAAAACCTCATTATAAAACTACTCCAAAAAGTAATAAACGTATTTTTAAAATTCTTGACTTTGACAAATAAGCACCTGTGACCTGTGGCTGCCAGGTTGTTTCAGATGAAACTATCCTTATAGTATCATGCAGTTTTTAGACAATTGCAGCAGAACCGCAGGAAATAAACCCAGCAACCCCTATATCACCGAATTCCTCGTGAAAATCTATATCTATTGATGTAAAAATATACGGGGTATTCCATTTAAAAAATACGTCACTCGTGCTGTAACTCGGAACGGGAAGTTCAAAAATAAAGCCCTGTTTACTTTAAAATGAATAACCCTGTACATACTATTATTGGTCGGGTTAAAGGTAGAGAGTCATTGTTATTTAGGACACACTAAAACCTGTAGACCTAAACAATTATCGAAAGATTTTTTAAATGTCAATCCTTTGTCCTGGTAAAGTACAAATTTATATGTTTGCATGTAAAACTTATTATTTAAATCTGCAGTATTCCAAACTTTAAAGTTTTTTAAAAAGCCGTTTATTAATTTTGGAGCTTTTCATATCAATTGTTTGAGTGCTGCACACTACACCACTATACAGTCACATAGAAAGGATTCGCCAAAACCCAATTATCCGAAATACAGACGGATTTTAAGTGGCCAGTGGTTTCTTTGTGCCGTTTTCGCTCAAAGTGACCGTCAAGTGGCAATAATTTAGTCTAAGGCTTCGTGACTCGGGAGCCATGTTCATTAATTTTCGTTAAATTGAAATTTCTGCCTAATTGTATGAAATAGACCCTAATTTAATAAGGACGAAAATGGGTTAGGTCAATATGTTATTAAATTTCTAAAAATAATTTTATTTATTTTGTAAAAATTATCCAATATAGTTTTTTAGGTTTTTGGAGTAGGTCCATTCAAAACAGAAAAAAAACTATATACCTAATTTAATTATTAGTAAAGTTAATTTTTAATTCCTACTTTATTTATTATAGTGTTTTTTTGGCCATATGGTTATCGTTGCTTTTAACAAATTTTACAAAATTAAAATATAGATTGTGTCACCTAAAAAAACTTTAAGAAAACCACATCGCAGGCTTGCAGTCGGGCTAATCGGTGCAAAGAGGCGTAGGATACAAGGGCGAGATAGATTTGACCTAAAATAATAAAAAAATATATTAATAATTTCACTACGAAAATTGTAAAAAATAAATTACTTATAACTGTGTCGTTTCTAAAGGTGTTTTTACAGTTTTAAAGATTTCTTTTCTAAAATTTTTCTGCTATTTTTATTGCAGTTAAATTGCTATTTTTGTAAATATTCTAGTAATTTTAAAGGTACCAATTTTGACACTATTAAAGAGCGTCGAAGGTTGGTAAAAATAAATTTTTAAATAACAGGTAATAAATAAATTTGTTCAAATATATTTTTTTAATAATTAAAAAAAAATGTTTACAAATTTCAGTATGTTGGAAACCCTTTTTTCAAAACAAATTGTGGAAGATAATTTCAAACTGTAAAGCTGTTTTTACAGTTTAAAAGATTTCTTGCGTTATTTTTTGTTGCAAAATTTTGATCCGTACACGAGCACAACTTAGTTTTTAGAAATTGCTGCAATTTTTATTTTGGCAAACGCTATTTTTCTTGCAGTAACTTGAATATTTTTGTAAATATTTTGGTGGTTTTTAAAGTACCAGGGCAAGTCCTTATTTTATTTTTTGTTACAATAAATTGCGACGATAGATTTCAGCAATATTTTTTTAAATGCAGTGTATTTTACATGGCCAAATTTAGACTCAATTAGTTGGACAATATTAACAATAACAGCAACGAAAGAGCTATAGCTTTAACAGCACGATTTTTTATTCTTAAACGCCGCAAATTGATCATCATTTGCAGTCGACAACAACAATTTTATTATTAACAAGTAAAAAAATATTTTTTACGATAAAACAGCTAGAAAAACACAAAAATAGCATTAGTTTATAAATAAAATATTACGCAAAGCATCGGCAATAAGAAGAATAACCTCCATTTGTTTAGTTTAAATATTACCAAAATTGATGCAATAAATTACAACAACTATTCCAATAAGCTACAATTTAAATTATTACAATAAATTGGGGTGAAATTCAGGTTTTACACGGCACGAAACAAATTGTAGCAATTTATTGACCCATAAATTGAAACAAAACATGTCGTGTAAAGCGAGCTTAAATATTTTGAATCAAACTGCATGCAATAAAAATTGCAGCAAGAAAAATTGCATGCAAGAAAACATTTAAACCGTAAAAACATCTTAATATTATTATAACTGTGGGGAAAGGCAGTGCTACAGCTTCCTAGTTCACCATCCTGTATTGATTTTATTGCGAAATTTTTTGTAGTTCTAAATAATATTCTGGATAATAAAATATACTCTATTAAGCCAGTCAATCACAGCTCGCCAAAAAGGAACGTTCACAGAATAATAATTTTGCTCTAAAATCCGGGAAAATGCTTTTCGTGTTTTTTTCGCCGGTGCGTGACTGAGCTTTTATTCAAACATAATAAAAAATATTTTTCGATCAAACACGGGTCTGAAAATATTTACAAATTTGTTTGTTTGCATGGAGTGTGGGCGAACGTATAGAATATAGAATATTTATCTTTTTTATTTAAATGCTATAATGAAATAAAGAGTTAAATTATATTTACCTAGAAATAATTACTATATAGGTTTTGCGACTCTGTGTTTTGAAATCCTGACCCATTTATTTGCATTAATTTATTTTACTTAAAATTTAAAAAATTAACATACATTACTACAGGAACAATTACTAGAAAAATTTTCTTGTTCTGCCTCAAAATTTAGTTAGAGCGTAATTGAATAGTATTCGACTGTTATTTTACGAGACTCTTATAAACGACAATACAAGAAACACGAAAAAATATTTGCCTACCAACGTAGAGAAAAGTTGATTTTCTTAACCTGGTTATAAAAGAAATTTGAAAGTAAACCTTTAAGTTATCTGGTTGCTAAGCGTTGCTAGTTACGAATATACAACTTTCGCGCCTACGGCACGGTAAAGTGAATTTTTTAAAAAAGCTAGTGTAACCATTTTTTTTTATTACAAAATATAACTTTTATTTAATGGACCAGTAACGTTTCAATATTCAGAAAAACTATTGGGTGGCATAGAAATAAATAAAAGAATTTTCTTGCCGAACGTTGTCTTTAATGAGGGTTACCATAATAAAAGATGTTGCATTTGCAAAAACATTATTGGCATAAAAACACTGAAATTTTTTCTTAAAATCTTTTCCGAAATCCCAACTTTTTTATCATGGAATTCAGAAGTCGGCTGGTCATTCCCAAGAACTTTCAATCTCCTTTAAAATCTAAAATATTACCTGAAGAATTTACTTACGGAGTTTTCTACGTTCTTCTTAATGAGTGGCCCGAGTATAGTTTTTTGTCCTTGAGTTTCAAAAATTTGGCAGTATTACTGGAACTTTGCAAATTGATATTTTACTAATAATTTTTTTTACACCTATAGACAGACAGCCCATCAAAGAAAAAAGGGACCTATCATACCCAGCATGCCCATTTAAATAGTGAATATTGACTATACGCTGATCATTTATTGATAGGTTTTACAGGATGATTGCGGGTAGTTCTGGTTGGAACTAGAAAATAGACCTAAAAGGTGCAAAACATAGCCAACTTAGAAAATTTTATCCCTGGTATGCCGTCTAAACTAACCGAAATTTGATGAAAAAAATATTGCGAAAGTTATCGGCATACATGTGGGTCTGTCTGCATGTCATCCTAAGCGGCAAGCTTGACTTTGGCTTTTGTTAAAAAATGATCAGGGGATAGTCAATATTCACTATTTTAAAGGGTACACTGAGTACGATAGAAAGCCATATCGTCGTCAAAATCACGAAGTGACGTAACTCATTTTTTTAAATTTTACAGGAGAGCGTTTTAAAGATTTTTAAGATGTTTGACTAATTCTAGAAAAAAAAGTATCAAAGTTAGGGTGTTCAATTTTTGGGAATAACTGCACATAAGTGCAGTCTATTTAAATATAAATAATAAGTGTTACATTTGATTTTTCTATGCCTTTAAGTTTACAACAAAATAAGATACGTCCATTTGTAAAATTGAAAAATAAAATGTCATATAAGTTACGTCCGTATTATATGAACAAATAAGTAACAAAAAATACTAAAATTTTTAACTAAAGGGGTTTATTCCCAAAAATGGTCGTCTTACAAGATAAGTACAATATAGCCAAGTAGAAAACATTGCATTTGCAATGCTGTAGCTTTTGAAAAAATAAAAATTTGAAAGAAAAAAATATATAAAATGATAATTAACTCTCTGGATAAATACGTGGAGAAGGTTAACATAGAATGCTTTGTATTCTCTTATTTGAACTACTGGTGTTTCCCCTTCACACAATGACTTGAAATCGATTAGGTTTTCTTTACTTATTTTTCTTGGTTCCTTGTTTAAAACTTGGTGGTGGCTCAGGCTTTTTGACTTTAAGTTCCATAACGTCTTGCCATTTTATAACCTCCCCTGAATCAGATGTTCTTATAGTCAAAGTTCTTAATTATTTAGACATTTTTTAATTCTAAAAAGTCGCTGTGCTAAAGGGTATGTTCGATATAAGGTTGCTAAGGCCTTGCAAGGCGAATTATTGGGTACTATTGTGCAGGTATAAAAATGTCACCTGTTCTAGACAAAGCAGTGGAAATAGCACTGTGGGCAGAGTTCCATTAATTTTGTCCATAGAATAACTCAAAAAAGTATATTGAGATTTCTTAAATATTGTACATTGTTGCTATAGCATATAAAAGCATCGTGGCAGTGACAGAGTTTTTATTTTCGGTCACTGCATCCATCTGCAAACCAGACTACTGATTTAATATGTTTAGAGTCGTAAATTAACAGCATCTTGAATACACAGGTACTTATTTCAGATTCTTCCCTGTGCTATCCAGTTCACTCCAAACAAAACAGTGACATTCTCTTGTTGCGATGTCGTACAAGGTAAAGGTGTAATTTGCTAAAAATCTTTTTTAAAACACTTTCTTTTGACTGTGGTAGGTATATAACCTGTTGTAGATCAAAACTTGCGCAAACAATTCCACTGCTTGCGTTCAGTGCAGTCTGTTTCGTATCTTTTTTTATTTCGCTTACTTTATTTTTCTCTGCGCAATGCTGATCGTACCTATTTCTAAGCTTCTCTTTCACAGAATTATCACCCTTTGTGTAAAACATACACAGTAATCACTGATTCTTTTTGGCTATGTGAAATGAAAGATTCAGCGATCTAAACACTCTCCGATAGAGGTCAATTGAAGGTTTGTCTTCATTGGGGTTCAGTTCTTCAATAAACATTGAATACATTTTGGAAACTTTACTTCTGAATAAAGATATTCCTTGCTGGAACTGTTTATTTACCTTTATTGATAACATCACAAAATGGCTTAACTCAGCGATGTGAAAGAAATTTGCTTTTTTACAATTTTACGAAGTGACCTAACTTGAGTTACGTTTCTTCGTGAAATTTTGTTTGTGCATAATTTTAGATAAGTCGGACTTTCAATACCTTAAAAACTATTAAAAATTGGGTTATATCACTTGGTGACATTGTAGAGCAATCTTTTTTAGCTAGTAAAATGGACCTAACTCAATTTTCGATTTTTTTGAGATACGTCACTTCGTGATTTTGACGACGATATAAGAGCCTCTAATTGTATGCATTCTTGGTTGTGGCATCTATGTAATCCTTTAAGAATTGTACCCCCTGATGTGTTGACTTTGGTTAGATACAACAAAACTTCTTATATTGTTTTTTATATCAGATACATTAACTAAAGCAACATCACCTCTAAATTCTACGCCTATAATCTTTACTTTAGAAAGTTTATCATTTTGGCAAGCTCCTCCAGCTTCTCCCATAATTATCAAAACTTTTATCGTCCAATAACTTTATTTAGGCGCTTCAACCAATTATTTTGTTATTTCCTTCTAAGTAACCATTTGAAATGTTTTAAGCTTCTTCGGTTTATAGATAAAATAAGCTTTTTCTTATTTAAAAAATCTTGATTCTTGTCAAGAGAAATGCAATGTTTCAACATAGAGCAAGAAGACCATAAGAAACATTGCTAGTTGGATAAGATTTTTTTAAATGTGGCGTTGTTTATGTTTTTTGTCGCGTCCTTAGCATTGTTACCGGTGTCCACTTTTGGAAAATATCATAGGCAGGTTAGTATCGGTTGATTTTTCTGGAAGTAAAGACGCACTGACGATGACGATTCGGGCAATCTCTCTTACTGAATTTATTGCTTGATTTTCCATTGTAAGGCTTATAGTCTAATATCCGAATTAGGGACGACCTTCACCCATTTGCCAACCGGATAAAAATTATTTTTTATCAAATATAGTATGTAAACAAATGTATTGCGAATGAGTTGCCTAAAAAATTACAATCAAAGCCATGATAAATTTAGAAATAAAACATTTTTTAAGAAATTTTGGATACTCTCTGTATAATGTCCTTTTTATTTTTTATTTTACATGACAGTACTAATATAGCGCTATTTTTTTTTCAATTTCATTGTTAAAGCCATTGGAAGTTTTTGAAATTAAAAAATTAAAGAAATTATTAAAATTTTTATCTATGAAATTGAGGAAAAATTATTTTCGTGGTATATCAGTACGGTCATGTAAAATAAAAAAATAGAACTGACATTATTCAGAGGGTATTGGGAAGTTTTCAATTTTTTTAAAATTAAATATAGTGTTGACCACAACGTTTTAAATAAAAATTGATTGTGGCCGTGTGCAGGTAAGAATGTAGAAAATCAAGAAAGTGTGTCCATGTTCTGTTTACATATTGTGTACGCTCCAATTGCTGTAACTCCTGCTTGACAAATAGCACTGATGATGGTTTTTACCGAAAGCGGTCTGCTAGGATTTTTGTTTGAATTAAAATTTTGCACGAAATACAAAGTTCCTTTATTTCCTACATAATGTTTTAGGCAAACCATTCGCAATAAATTTATTTACATACCATATAGTTCATTCAAAAGGCTGCAAGTGGAGACTACCTTCAGGATACGTTTGGGTCGCTGATTCTGAATTTTGGGGTCCCGCAGCTCGGAAATTTCTTGCATTACTTCTAAAAATGCAAAAAAACACCCTTTTTTAAAGAAAATCTTATAAAAAACTTATAAAAATGCTCTTTAGGCACTAGAAAATACTCCCAGGGTACGTTTTTTAGGTTGCTGATTCCGAATTTTGGGGTCTTGAAACCTTTGAACCCCGGCGTCACCCCTGAAAGGACAAAAAAACAATTTGTTTCCCAAAATTTTGGATACATAGCCATTTCACGATAAAAAAAAATTCCCTTCCCTAAGGGATTATAAGTACGCCTCGCACCCTCTTTCAGGGCTTAGAAAATATCCAATTCGCATTAAAAGTAAACAATAAGGTTAAAATAATTTTTTTTATATTTTTTTATAACACCAAAAAAATTTGCTTGGAAAAAGGTATCACCAGATGTTTTAACCCTTTTGACGAGAAAAACTGCCTCTAAAACATGATAAAATGAAAAGTGCGCAAAAAAAATATTTTTTTATCCCATTAACAACTAAATTGGATCCGCTAGTTCACAATAATTACTTTTACATTTTTTTACTTTTTGCTTTATTTTTCGAATGAAAAGCCATTTAAAATTTAAAAAAAAACGATTGATACAAATATAATCAAAAAAGTTATTTTGCTTTTTCATCATTATTTAAATTTCAATTGTTATTAAAAATCAGAAATTTTGAATTCTAATATAAAATTTTTTTTTGTTTGCATTTTTTTAATTGTTCGATATTTTGGGTATAATCGGGGGTTGTTTCGCCTCCAATGAATTACCCGAAAATTTAATTTGGGCTTAAATTAATTTAGTGTCATAAAAACTAAAATTTTTTATCAATATTAAATTATTCCTATAAAGTTCTCATAAGAATATTCTTAAAAAACCTTAAAAGGGTGTTTTTTGCCCTCTTGGGGGTAACGCTGAGGTGTAAAGGTTGGAACCTTCAAATTAGGAATCAGCGACCCAAAAAACGTACCCTGAGAGTATTTTCTAGGTGCCTAAAAAACTTTTTTATAAGTTTAAAAAAACAACACCAAAAAAAAAAGTGTTTTTGCCCTTTTAGGGAAGTCTCGGGGGTTTATGGGTTTCAAGACCCCAATATTCGGAATCAGCGACCCAAAATACGTACCCTGGAAGTATTTTTTTGGTGCCTAAAGAGCATTTTCATAAGTTTTTTTATAAGATTTTTGTTAAAAAAAAACCTAAAAAGGATGTTTTTTGCATTTTTAGAGGTGATGCCAGGATTTTCGAGCTGCGGGACCGCGAAATTCGGAATTAGCGACCCAAAAAACGTACCCTAAAGGTAGTCTCTACTTGCAGCGAAATTGGGCACCCTGGACCCGCGTTTTAAATAAACTAATATTTGATAAAAAAAAATAGTTTTTATCCGGTTGGCAGATGGATAAAGGTCGCCTCTAATGCGGATCCCGTACTATGATTTTTTTTTCAAATTTGAGACGTTTCAAATGCAAAATTACTTGTTAGGTTTATTGCAAATAATTAATTATTAGAGATAAAATTCTATTTTAGAAGGTAATTAAAACAGGTAAAAATAACTATCCCATGCTTATAGTTTGAAAAACAGTAGTAGGAAAAATCTATTACCAAGCCCCGAAAACCTAATATTTAAAGAATTTTATGTCCTCGGCTTCACCTAGGTTATAAGACTGAAACTCTTTGAGTAGAAAAGTCAGCCTGTGCAGCTACCAAGATAACTAAATTTATTCCTCCAAATTATAAAAAAAAATTTAAAAGATAACGTTAATGTTTTGTTGTTCATGTTGTAATGGTATTTTATAAGTAGCCAATAAACCAATGCTAACCATCACCAACTTTTTTAATATCCTGAAGATTAATTTTCTGTTGTATTCTAAAATTAATAACTTAAAATTTTCTAACATAAAAACGCTTTTAGTGGCCGTCCAGAAAAGTTGTTTAAATTAAAATATCGCTAAAGTTTCCGATTCATTAGATTTCTTTTAGAGCTAATATTAGGCAGTTTTCGCAATACAGGCAGTTTTCTTTACAAGGGTAAAAGAAACTATACAGCGTCTTTTAAAAAGTCTGCAACACTTGGGATTTTTTATGATTAAATTTAAATCAAATTAGGGTTTGGCATTGGTTTGTGCTCCAAATTCGATTAAAAATCATGTAGACTACTCGCTTGCTAAAATAGCACCTGCTATCTGTCAAAATGGTCTTTTTTCCAAAAATATGTTAAAAATTACATTATTTGGAAAAATTTAAAAATAATTATTAGGCAATTTTATGGCCCTGTACAAAGTCTGACCCACCTATGATAATTAGATTTTTTTATTATTTAAGGCAAATAAAAACTACTATTAAACCCACAAAAATTTACAATTTCTTACCCATACTAACATATTTGTTAGTAAAATACTTGAATCTTTTTACCACGCTTTTATTAGCTCCACCTGTATGTATCAACAGTACAGGTACAGATTTCGTTTTAGCAAGTCTGCATAATTTTATAGTAAATTAAAAGCATAATGTTAGTGCTAAACTCAAATTTATTAGTTAAAATATCTCTTATACGCTCTATCAAAGATAATACTACTACGGATAAGATAAACCATTCAATGCTATATTTTTGATACCCCTAATGGACTTTGGCTAACGCGAGCCGATGTCCATCGAGAGATTTTCGCGCTATGCATTTCAATCCTTGAACGAAAGTAAAACAGTGTTGCCGGCAGGCCTTTACTATTAGCGTGATGAAACGCGACTAGAAAATACACAACCCGTTTAGCCGCCCGCGTTCGCTACTTCGTTTTCCGAATAAGGTACAAGCGACAGACATTGGCAACGTCGCACATGGTTTCGTACCTCGTTGCGCTGGGGCAGGGGTTACCGACTTAATTTTATTCGCATTTACGTAAGCATTGATATCTCCGAACTGATTCAGAGCGCCCCATTTAAATGAACCATCTATCCGTAGTAGTATTATCTTTGGCTCTATATTTGAAAAATATTTTGTTACTTATATCTACTATTTGATAATTTTTCTTTATTAAATATTTTTTTACTTAAAATTAGATTTTTTACAAATTCCACATAATCTGCAACTGCATCTTTTCACCGTGAATTGTCAAGTCGCCTTGCCCCGCAGATATGTGCTGCTCATGCGCTTTTAGTAATTAACAAGCACTTTAGCAGTAAATTTGCTATTTAAAAATTAAACTTATTTATCCTTTTGGAATGATCTCTTTTCGTTATTTATTTATCATAAGTATGTATTTTTTTCTTTAATTAAGTTTTATTTATGTTAATGGATAGAGCCAACTTAAATGTGTGTGCCTTTTATTAAGGATTTTTATTTAATACCAATAGTCTTTATTAAATAGCTTTTTAAACATAAAATACCAATACCTGCTGGCAAAACCAATAGTTTACAACATAGTTATGTAGTATGTAACTCGGTATAAAATAATAAAAAAATATATCTTTAAAAATATTGAATCCCTGCAAAAACTGTTCTTAAGAGCATCATTTTTCTTCGGCCATAAGGAGGCACTTTCCATCAAACTAAAGGAAAAATCTTTGTTCCGAATGAAGCTTTTCATTTAAATTTTCTTCCATTATGGTTCGGTTATTATTCGATATTAAAACAGTCAATCAAGTAGGCTTCGGAAAATGCGTGAACAGAATTTTCTGTGCAGAAGTTTTTCTGCCGATTAAAAAAAGGTTGTAAATTATGATAATAGAGTTAGAAGAGAGAATTTTAGCAAGTCGTACAGAACTAAAGTTGCGGGATACTTTTTATTATCATTAAAAAATTAAAAATATAAATTTTCAACGGTTTTTTTAATAGATTTTTTGGAACATAGAAATAAGAAAAATAATCCAAGAGCTAGTATGGGTTCGTCCCTTAATCACGTAAGGCTCGAAAGAGGAGGAGAAGGTTCGACAAAAATCACGATATATCACAAGAAGGGAGAAAGGTGTAGTGAGATATCACATGTATTTATTTTGTCGTTGAACGCGCGATTACTTAACAACCGAAAAGCGGCGTGTGAGCTCGACTTGCCGTTGCCAAAATATTGTCATCACGGTCCTTAATACTTCAGAATTGAATAAGATTATACTTACCTGTAATTAAAAATAATATTCTAAAATTTTTAAGATACTTTGTACTAAAAAACTACACGTGATTTCGGGTAGGGGGGGGTTAGTCTGAAACCTCACCACGTATCACCAGGGGAAGGGGCGGTTAAAAGAAATGCTAAAAACATTACGTGATTATTGGACGTGCCCTATCCATCTTGACTTACCTGCGAGGTAAAAAACAAAAATTTTGTGTAGGATTAGTTTAAAGTTAAACTATTTTTTTTTTTTACGTAAGCGCTCTTATGAAAGGTATATTTTAGGACTAGGTGTGTAGAAAAAGTGAAAAATAGTGTAAAATATTTTTAAATAGTAAACAGATCTAACAATAGTTAAATAAGTAAATCAATATTTGGCAGGGTTGGCCAAAACATCTCGATTTTTTTTGCAATAGGACATTTTTATACATTTTTTGCATGGAAAAAGTATCAATGATAATTTTGAGAGATTTCTAGCCTAATTTCGTGTATTTGGTCTAAACTGCTGCTCAATTCAACTTTAACAGAATAGTTTTTGTAAATTCGAAATCGTTATTTCTCTTTAAAAATAAGAAATAAAAAAATACAAAAGCCGTTTCCACTGTTTTATAATAAAACTTTTTTAAAGAAAGACAGCTATTTCATTTTTTAAAAACAATTTTTTTGTTGTTTTTTAAAGAGGGTAAAAAAAGAGTCTTTCTTTACAAAAACTTTGACAAAAGCGCCGCTCTAAAAAAATATATTATTTTTTTAATGTATTGTGTGATTTAGTATTGCATTCCAAGAAAACGTCTCTCTCAGATTCTTGATATCTGCTTCATTTTTCGGGGTATTATTTTTTTAAATTATTATTCTTTTTGTATTTAACAGTTTATCGCAGCGCTTAGTTTTTTCAAATGATTATAAATGTTTATTAGTATCTTTTTAAAAGTCAGTTAAAATATTATTTGGAAAAAATTTAATAACGCGTCAGTAGCGCCGCAATAGTCATTAAATTTTCTTTTGGTTAATAATAATTTTTAAAGTCTACGCAAGCGCTACGTATTCTATTTTTAAGATTTTATTTTTTTTACAACTTTTAGAAAATATGGACTTTTGGAGATATAAATTTTTGAATCTTATATATACAAATTTTCAGTCTGATGGTAAATTTTTGCTTTATTTATAAAGAAAATCAGAAAAACTTTTAACAGTTTATTGGACCATTTCGTTACCTTTTAAATGCTTTCCTTTTTTACGGCAGTTAGAAATGGTAACTTTAAAACAAATATAAATGTTTGCTTAAATATCATGATTTTTCTCCACAACAGCTTAAAGTCAAGGATTTTATCAATAATTTTAAATAAACTCTGACATTACAACTCTTGTTAATTCTAAGAAATTTTTTTACACAGTTTAGAGTTTCCACCTCTTTTAAAACAATATATATATATATATATATATATATATATATATATATATATATATATATATATATATATATATATATATATATATATATATATATATATATATATATATATATATATATATATATATATATATCATACATATTATGTTAAAGTCTTGACTTGAAATAATCTCCCTATTGCCGAATATTTTAATCTCAGCTAACAAAAATAAGAACACTGTCTTCGCCTGTCCGAAAATGGAAAACTTCTCGCTAAATTTTCCAGGGTTTCACGTCTAAAAATCTCTAGAGAAATCTCGGGGCGTATTAGGGGCTTTCCTGAGATAGAAATGTGGCGCCTCTGATGAAGGAAAATTGAGAAAATCTCCTTGAAAACCATCTGGATTTGTTTTTACCGAGACGGCGGAAAATGTGACCCAGATGTGCAGAGATTGACCACATGTATTTTTATTTTTGTAAAATGACAACTTGTCGCTTTTATATTTAACCTTATCCTAAAGCCCTGTATACAGGTTGTGAGATTTTAATTTTTAATTAGTTTCTTTACTGTTTAAAAATATATTACACAATTAGAATTTTTTAACTAACTAAATTAAGAATTCAACAAAAAAGTAGTGTCCTAGTCTTTTCATAGTAGTGGATTTATTTCAAGATAAAGTTTCCAAGCGTCACTACCTACATTTTCAGCCTTGGCAACACCAACTGTTGGTAGGTGCCATCTGTTATTTTTACCAGAAAGTTTGATATTTTAACTTTAGGTTAAGTTAGGTTTAAAGTGACGCCTTCCACCGCGACCGCTCGGTCTATTGTGGCTCACGCTTATTTATATTTCTTCCAATAGGATCAGACTTCTAATGAATCCGATATTAACTACTCGTGCCGCTACCGAACACGAGCACAATATGTGTTCTGGTGTCCCCCTCCTGGAAAGTATGACGAGCAGACGATTAGATCCGTCATGCCCTCCTCTCCCGGTATAGTGACGTTGATAGCTACCAGGTCCTTGTTACAGGAACCAGACGTTCCCTCTGAGGCCGTATCTCCGGCCTTTTCCTTTGAAAACGGTTTCATCCGTTTTCTGTTTAAAGCCAGGGAACCTTTTCCCCATAAGCTCCGTCCGCTTTGAGATTAGGGATCTCTCCTACACCGGTTTGTTCGGAATGGATTAGCCCCTCCCCGTAAAACGGGCGCCTGTGACTTTGGGGGCACCTTTTGAAACGGATTCATCCGTTTTGGTCGGCTCACCTTTGTCTGCTTGTGACCTTGGGTGGCACCTCTCGAAACAGATTTATCCATTTCGGTCAACGCACCTTTGTTACTTTTTTCCTATTAAAGTGATTCTGTCCGCTTTTTGTTTGGAGCTAGGGAAGTAATAGTCCACCAGTGCAGAGCCCCGCATTACCGCAGTAAGACTAGATACTCCGAGAGGTCGCCCTGTATCTCAGAGGCATCGTTGGGGACACCTGTTTAAGGCAAAGGATGTCACCCTGAGTTAAGCCTTCTGTTCTTCTTAGCTTCATATAAGTCTATATAAATATGGGTCCGCAAGGCCTTCGTTTCCGAAATACAGGGTGTTAAAATTTTTATTTAATTTTTCGTTTTTTCAAATAAAATATATGATAATGTAAATATTGAAGTAAAAATTGGTATCCGGGGATTTTTTGGTATGACGGCTTCGAACCTAATCTTAGTACGGCTCTTACTTGTAGGAGGTGCCACCTACACGTCTTTTTACTATTTTGAACGATCACAACTTTTTCGTACGGCCCTGTATTACATTTTTAAGTAAATTAAATAATTGTTTTGTCATTTTTATGTTAAAAGGTATACTTGTTACAAGTTGATATGAGCAACCGTTTTTGAGATATTTGGATTTAAAAAAATACGACGCATCCGATTATATTACAGCTAAATTTTAAAAAAATAAAACAAAATGTAAAATTAAACAATATGTATTTTAATTTTTAATAAAATTATTGTTTCTAAGTTATCTTTAGCAAAACATAAAAGAAACTTAAAAAAAGTATAAAAAATATAAATAAAAACTTTAACACTCTGTATTTTAGAAACAAAGGCCTTGCGGACCCATATTTTTAAAGACTTTTATGTTTATTTTTGGACCCTGACTACGTACCTGAAGTATTGACATTTCCTCATGAATCACCCTGTATAGACTTTTGCATGACCATTTAGCCGTAACAAAGGTTTGTTCTCGTGAGATCCCAGACAATCTGACAAAGTATTAAAAATATACTTAAGAAATACTGTACCAATACCACTTTAAAAGACATGTAAAGTCCGATTTAAAGAAGAAAAGGCCAGGAACGTCATACCGAAAGAGTCCGCGATTAAGCCTTCTCTTCCTACGCTCCACCCATACGTTGTTAAATTTGGAACAGAGCGACAAGAACGGGAATAATTTTAAAGTGAGAGAGAACAACGCATGCTGATGATGCTGGTGGCATTTTTAACTTTAAATCGGACTTTACAAAATTGTAACAGGTGATGAATCATGAATCATGATGTGTATATAAGTTGGAAATTATCAGTAGACGACTGTATGACTGTTTTAAAATAAACTAAAGTTCAAACAAGTTGCTCACGGTCCAAGCACTTGGAAATAAATGGTAGCCTTTTTTTCGGAAAAACTGGTCATGTGACAGCAGTTCTTTAGAGAATTTTAAAACATAAATTTTTAATGGTACCTATCCGTTTGGTAAGCCCGAGGTCTTTGATGAAAAAAAATAAAAAGCAAACGTCATTGAATCATTTACCAACACAGTACCAGATCACACATTTACTCTAACCAAACATCCGGTTTTTTGAGTATTTAAAAAATCAAATTACTAGGTCATCCACCCTTCAGTCCTGATTCGGCACCTATTATCTCTTTTTTGTTTTCGAACGTCAAGAACAAACATTTTTCGTCAGCAAAAGAAGCCGTTGATGCATTCAAAAACCATATTTCAAAAGTGTCATAAGCTAAATAAAAAAAATCCTATTGAAGAATATTTTGAAAAATAATGGTGTTTTTTAATGACAAATTGCTGTTTACTTGTTTAAAATATATATAGCTTCCTTGGTATACCTAATCCGACCTAACTGTAATTAATCTTTATTTTATTACTTTTCGCTTATACCAAATAAAATGCATGCTGAAAAGTTATAAGTCTCTTATACTTTATAAACTTATAGGGTTCAATACTTTTGTTTATTATCAGTCTGTTGCATTCGATATTCATAACCTTGTAATAAAAATAGGCTTAAATTACCCCAAGTAAGGTAATATTCCCCAAGAAATTTCAATAATTTCTTCATCCTTTAAAAGCAACATTAATATTTCAAAAGATAAAGTGCTCTTAAAGGAAATGCGAAAATTCGATATTTTAATACCTTTGAAACCACAATAGGTAATTCGACACCACCCCCTAATGGGGAAGGCGTCCCCACACTTTTGTCCCCCCTAAAGGCGGATTTTTGCTTAGAGATATTTAAAGATGTAAAGATGTCTAAGAGGCTTGCAAGTTTATATTTGGAAAGAAAAATATTTGAAATCGTTTTTTAACCGACTGCAAAAAAAGGAGACTGTCAATATTTACATATTACTTATTATATGTGCGTGTTTGTTTGTATGTTTGTTTGTCCACGTATTTCTTCGAAACCATTAATCGGATTGCAACCAGTATTTTTTTATTGGCTTACATTTACTTCAACTCAGGAAAGAGTAAAGATTTCATCAAAATCGGCTCAGCACTTTTTATGATATGAACTAATACGTGTAAGTGTCAAAGGGAAAAAATCTCAAAACCTTGGTCAAATCCTAATGTATGTAAAAAAATCATCTACAAAATCTTTGAAATTTTACGGGGGAAACAATTTTAAAAAAAAATAAAATTTTTACTGAAAACTAAAAACTACGACGTAAAAAGGTCATTTTATAAAATTAAATCGACATTAAATAAAAATGAGCTTTAAATTATAAAGTAATATTTATACGTGGTTCCAGTACCTAATACCTACCAAACCAAAAAAACGAAAATCAATGGTTGTTAGGTAAAACATTCTTTCCACTTTATTTTGAATCGAATATTTCGTTTCTATTTTAATTAAGTTTTATATTCGATGGCTTTGCTGGCACTAACGTCAAAAACAATTTTTGGCTCCTAATTTGTTTCGTACCACCTACTTCTAATTTCGCTTGCTAGTTAATTTAGTGTATATTTAAAAATAATGTTTTTTATTGTTTTTAAGTTGATTTAATTTTTTCAAGTTTCCATTTTATAGTTGACATAATTTAATAAATTGATCTACGTCCATTGTGCGCGTAATTACTTATAGCTTCTTAGCCCAGTCTGTAGGTAATTTTTATGACTTTAATTTGTAACAGGTTGAAAGGTGTTAGAAGTTGTAGAGGGTGATTACCTGAATATGACTACATTGGAGGGTTAAAAGTGCTAAAAACGTGTTTTTCGCTTCTGCAAGCGCCATTGTTAATTTTAGAGGAATACGTTCAATATGATTATTTAGGTATTAAAAAATCCTATAATTTAAGCCCGACTAAAATTGATTTGGTCCATTTGTTTATGAAAAAATGCAAAAAACCGTTAAAAAAGCCATTTTTTGAAATGTTGATAATTATTGCAAAAATATTTTTTTATCCATTTCTGTTATTGCAAAACATAGGTTTTTTAATTCTTAATTAAATGAGAGGTTCTAAAGCATGATCGGATAATTTTTTGCTAAGATAATTGAGTTTCACTGATTTTACAGCCCTAATCTAGTAGGCTATATCTTTTTTGTTTATAAATATTTTAGGTATTACAAACTGTCTTTGCCAAGACTTATATTTTACTAATTAGATCAACAAAATAAAAAAAATAATATTAAGTCCTTCGTTTTGAGCCTTGAAAAAAGGTACTTTTTTGTCAATAAACAATTGGAGCCGGAGCGCCCCCTGCATAAGTTAATAATTTTAAACCAAGAAATATGGAAAGCTGGCTTCAAAACAAATATTTTTGAAAAAAGGAGTTATTTTATTTATTTAAATTCCAAATTACTTAAAATTTGCAATAAACATTCAAAAATAAAAAAAATATTAATTTTTAATTTTTTCCACAATCATACCTAAAAAATCCTAAAAATTCGGTTATTTAATTATAACTCGAAATATTACATTCAGACGAAAAAATTATATAACTTAAATTAAAGGTCTTGTAAAAATATATACATAGTTTATGTCCTATAAAGTTTTGTGTATCGTTAATATGTGAAATTATTCCTTTTCTTGATTATTTGCTGTTTAACCTCCAATATTTATTTTAGATTTGTGTTCAGCAGAAAAAAATACTCCAGAAAATCATCTATACCACACCCATCAATTAAACTTAATTTTATTTATATTTAAATTTTTTATCTGAAACCCTATTAGACGACATATATAAAAATTAATATTTTTTTATTTTTGAATGTTTATAGCAAATTTTAAGTAATTTGGAATTTAAATAAATAAAATAACTTCTTTTTTTTAATATTTCTTTTAAAGCGAGCTTTTCATATTTCTTGGTTTAAAATTATTAACTTATGCAGGGGGCGCTCCGGCTCCAATTGTTTATTGACAAAAAAGTACCTTTTTTCAAGGCTCAAAACAAAGGACTTAATATTTTTTTTTATTTTGTTGATCTAAATTAGTAAAATATAAGTCTTGAAAAAGCAAAAGACGGTTTGTAATACCTAAAATATTTATATACAAAAAAGATATAGCCTACTAGATTAGAGCTGTAAAATCAGTAAAACTCAATTATCTTAGCAAAAAAATATCCAAACATGCTTTAGAACCTCTCATTAAATTAAGAATTAAAAAACCTATGTTCTGCAATGACAGAAATGGATAAAAAAATATTTTTGCAATAATTATCAACATTTCAAAAAATGGCTATTTTTAACGGTTTTTTTGCATTTTTTCATAAACAATTGGACCAAATCAATTTTAGTCGGGCTTAAATTATAGGTTTTTTATACCTAAAAAAAAACATTTTGAACGTAGGTATTTCTCTAAAATTAACAATGGCGCTTGCAGAAGCGAAAAACACGTTTTTAGCACTTTTAACCCTCCACCCCCCACCCCTGCACACTTTTTTCGAGTCTAAAACTATGTAGTCATATTCAGGTAATCACCCTCTACAACTTCTAACACTTTTCAACCTGTTACAAATTAACGTCATAAACAGCCCTTATTTTTACCTACAGACTAGGCTATCTATGTATTTGTACTATTGTAGTAATAGATTATTGTTATGTAATATTATTATTTTAAATAATATAATACTATTCAATTCGGCAACAAATCTTTCTAATATTCTAACATAAAGTGAAGTGTCCCTATGTAGATATATATTTTTAACTATCGTTTATAAATTACACTATTTAAAAATAAAAATTTTACTACTGTACGATATTGAATTTTTTAGTGTAAAAAATACTGTTGCATGTCAACTCTAAACAGTTATTATATATTTATATATATATATATATATATATATATATATATATATATATATATATATATATATATATATATATATATATATATATATATATATATATATATATATATATATATATATATATAACGTTAAATAAGGCATTAAGAACCAGACCTGACATCCAATTAATGACCTAAATGGAAAAAATTGGGTTTAAAAAATTTGTGGTTCTTTAGGTGAAGGTTTTCTGAAATTGAAAATGCATATTAATGCACTTTTTAAGATTTTGTGGGTGTTCGTTCTGGCTCTCAACACCTAAAATAATGAGTGTGACGTTGACGTGTTGATTCACCAAGTTACCTATTCCATGTTTCTATAATGATGAGTTTTTACTGACTTTCAAAATAATTTTGAAGTGTCAAGTATAATCTTATATAAATTATACTTTAGAAATTATACCGAAGAAATCTGCTCCTAGATTGTACAAGAATAATCGTTTTTCAACGACGACGTTAATACATTGGACAAAGAGGAGGATGGAAATCTCCTTTGGTTGCAGAAAGTTATGTAAATGAATCAATAACACATAAAATGGAAATTGCTAATACAATTTTAACAGATAATGTTTCAAAAAATAATATCATAAATTCACTTGAACCGACGCGATGTCTACAGCCTGCAGCTACAGCTATTACTTCCAGCAGCACCATAAGTTCTGGTTTATCCATCTGCTCAAACCATTCGCTTGATTTAGCTTTTCCGTTAATGAATAGCATATGATAAATTGTACTTTTAATACAAATTATTATACATAGCATTATAAAATAGTTAAAAGTCCTAGTTTTTATAATTACATTCATTACTATTACTGTTTAATAGTTTTTTAATTTTATCTTCTCACGTGCATTTTATTTAAAACATATTTTTTGTGTCATCACCCTTAGTAAGTTTGTAGAAAAAATATAGTTCCTAAAACTTGCGGGAAGAAATTTCCGGATTTTTCTTCCCGCACTTGTTGGGAAAATAGTTATTGCAAATTCACACTTTTACAAAAAAAAACCACTCTTAATATTACAAATTATGTTTTATTAAATTGTACGAAAAAGACAGCATGTGGTAAATATATTTAGGATCTTCATAATTTATTCTAAGTAATTTTTTACAAGTACATGGTTTAGATGTCTTAATCCATCATGTCAAACAATACAAATCGTCTCTTTTACTGAATGACATTAAATAATCACCACCCTAAAATTAACACTTACTTTTTTCATAAAAATAAATAGCTTTAAATTAATTGTTTATTAAAAAATGTTGGCGTTAATTGCAATAACAAAAAATTATTAATTACAAGTTTTAAAGCTAAGTTAAACATTAATCAACTCGACATCCATGAGAAATATTTTTATTATATACATGGTATCTTAAAGTTAACGTATACCTTTTACAAGTAATAATTTCATCTAGTTTTCACAGCATGTGGTTGTCATCCGAAAAGTTAGAGGCAGTTTATCACAATGAAGATAGGAAAGGAGAGAGGGACACAATTCCTAATTCGAGAAGTGGTATAAATTCAATCAAGCAATTCGGAATTTCATGTCATGTGCACTAGCATTCCAAATTTAAAAAGCGGCAATTTACATGACCTTTAATCCCGAAAAGAAGTTCTGTGTTAAATTGACATCCAGACTGGTTAAGTCCGTAGGACATTGACCTAATAATATGGAACGAAAAATCCATACTTTGAATAGACCTGTGTTTTTAAACCATTCCACATAAAAAATAAAAGAAAATTTGACGGGCCGAATCGGTCGCTTAACGTATTATCACAATTTATCACAAGTTTGTGCCATTTTTTAATGGGTGGGGGTACGACAACTGTTTCCCTCCCCTTTACCATACTTTTTGGTTTATCAATACGTGATTTAAAGATTTGGAGGCTGGGAGAGCAAGCCAGCAGATTTCACAGCCTCGAAGTAAATGAGTGACAAACTGGAAGAGCCTAGCCTAACTCTACTGTTGGAAAAAAGTTTTCTTATTTTACCTACCTAGGAGCTTTAGGGGTCCTGTTTACGTATGCTACTCTGATTATTAGGACATAATTTCTCTTTAAAGAGTTTCCAATAGGACGACGCGAAATGTCATCATACTTTTCTTTACACTTTATTTGGGGAAAAAGTGTCGGACTAAGCTTTTCTCGCGAACTCTTTTTGATCGTCTAAAGATCCAACTCGGTACCCTTGAAACCATTCCTTGTCAACATTCAAGTACCTTCTCTCATACCGGTCTGAAATTTTTAGACGATTATTCTAGACTCATAAAAAAGCTATACAAAAATAATTGGACCGGTACCACCCTTGAAACCTTCCCTTGTCAATACTCAAGTACCTCCGCGGGCTGAAAAAAATTCAAAATGAAGTCATCCAACTCTCATACCCGACTAAAAAAAAAATAAAATAAATTGATCTAACTCACATACCGTTCTGAAATTTTTAGACAATCGCCCTAGAGTCATAAAAAGTAATATAAAAATAATTGGACTGAAACTACCCTTAAAACCACCCCTTTTTAACACTCAAGTATCTTCGCGGGCTAAAAAAAAATCAAAATAAATTGATCTAACGCTTATACCGGTCTGAAATTTTTAGACGATCGTCCCCTAGAGTCGTACAGAAGCCATGTAAAAATAATTGGACCGGTACTACCCTTGAACCACCCCTTATTAACACTCAGGTACCTCCGCTGGCTGAACAAAATACAAAATGAATCGATCCAACTCTCATAACGGGCTGAAAAAAATTTAAAATAATTCGATACAATTCTCATACCGGTCTGAATTTTTTCGTCCTAGAGTCATAAAGAAGCCATATAAAAATAATTGGACCGGTACTACCCTTGGCAACCATCCCTTGTCAACACTCAAGTACCTCCGCGGGCTGAAAAAAAAATTAAAATGAATCAATCCAACTCTCATAGCGGGCTAAAAAAAATTCAAAATGAATTGATCCAATTCTCATATCGGCCCGAAATTTTTAGACGTCCTAAAGTCATAAAGAAGCCATACAAAAATAATTAGACCGGTACTACCCTTGAAACCACCCCTTCTCAACAAGGCCACCGGTACTACCCTTGGAACCACCCCTTTTCAATACTTAGTACTTCCGCGGGCTGAAAAAATTCAAAATAAATCGATCAAACTCTCATACCGGTCTGAAATTTTTAGACGATCGTCCTAGAGCTATAAAGAAGCCATATAAAAATAATTGGACCGGTACCACCTTTTGAACCACCCCTTCTTAGCACTCAGGTACCTCCGCGGGCTAAAAAAATTCAAAATGAATCGATCCAACTCTAATACGGGGCTGAAAAAAAAAATTCAAAATGAATCAATCCAACTCTCATACCGGGCTAAAAAAATTCAAAATAAATTGATCCAACTCTCATACCATTTTTAGGCGATCGTCCTATAGTCATAAAGAAGCCATATAAAAAGAATTGGACCGGCACCACCCTTGGAACCAACCCTTTTCAACACTTAAGTACCTCCGCGGGCTGCAGAAAATTCAAAATGAAGGAATCCAACTCTCATACCGGTCTAAAATTTTTAGACGATCGTCCTTGAGTCATAAATATGCTATATAAAAGTAATTGGAACCCTCTGGGTTTTTAAAAATGACCCAAAATAAAACAATTCCTATCTCCAATCCTTAAATTTTACAATATAGTCTAGACATTTAAATGAGTTTGACTACACAGGTCCACAAAAAAAAGTGGTGTGTGTTGGCTGTCGGACTAAACTTTTCTAGCGTATTTTTTTCCGCTGTACACGAATCTGAAGTCAAAATTGGAGGTGAAACAGCAAAAATTCCAGGAAACCCCAAAAGACCGACACGGTACATTTAGCGACAGAAACCTGCTCCCACGAAATGTTTGGGGTACGACTATATAAAGTATGAAAAATACAAAAAATTTATAAAACAAAAAAGAGGGCTTTTTAAATTATCTATAAAAAGTTTTATAAACATTTTTGATAAGATAAATAATAATAAAGGAGATATAAACGAAAATGTAATTTTGAAAAAAAAATTCAGTCCAAAACAGATTTTTTTTTTAATTAATGTGATTTTTTTTTTTAATAACAAATCATTTATTTCATTCATTTAAATCCCAAATTACTTAAAGTTTGCAGAAAGAATTCAAAAAGAAAAAAAAATATTTTCAGTTTTTTTTCAGGGATATGCCTTTAAAAAATCCTGAAAATTTTAATTATTGATTGATTATCGAAAAATATTGCATTTAGATAAAAAAATTACATAGCTTAATTAAAAGAAAAAATTAAAAAATCGTTAATATCTGATATTACGCCTTTCCTTGATTATTTGCTGCTTGAGCCCCAATTTTGACTTCAGATTCATGTTTAGCGGAAAAAAATACTTCAGAAAATTCTAGTCCGACACAAAGGAAACACACAACTTCTTTTTGTAGGCCTGTATTATTATTTAGAAATTAAAGCTGTGGTATATTTTTTTTGTGTTTTTAATTTAATTAATTCTAGACTAGTAAATTGACTTAAACTTTTTGACCCACCCTACATTTTTTTCTGGTGGCGGCCCTGGTTAATACTAGTTAGATGAAGTAGATTTTTATAATTTTTATTTTTTATAAAAAAAATAAAAAACTTACTTTATTTCGCTCAGACTGTGTACGCATAGACATAAAATTGCAATAAAAACAATATTTTTTTAAAATAATTTTTTCATAATTTTTGACACTAGTAGAGAATTCAAATGCAAGGCACCCATCTTCCAACCGAAACAAACCTACTTAAAAAAAATTATATAATGCAAAAAAAGTATAGCTAATGGGTTGCCTAAGAAATTATGGTCAAGGCTATTATAAATTTTAGTTAGCATAGTTACATTTTTTTACATACTTTTTCCCATCTGTTTACTACAAAAATAAGTATTCCAAAAAATTAGCGGTATAATACTACTCTCATGTCTAGTGGGACTGTACACGGGACACTGCAGATTAAAATACCACATGCACAAGATCGGCTGCGGAAGACGCGTCCCAGGGGGGATGAATCGGCAGAACATACGTGTTCGTGCCCAGCAATGGCGCGACTAAGATTCGCAATCCTCGGCAATGACACCTTGTTGCCGGGGAGGTGAAAGATCTCTGAATGATCAACAGGATCATCAGATTTATTAGGAGTCTGGACCTGGTGAGAAATATAAAAGGGTGTGAGCCACAATAGACCGATCGGTCGCGGTGGAAGGGTGTACTACCCACTTACTTTCAACCTACCTACCTACTGTCATGTAGAATAAAAAAATTAAAATTGACTTTATACAGAAATCGGATCGGATATACGGATCTTATACTACACATTTTTGAAAAAATCATTTTAGATAGATAAAAATAGGTGTCATTTTAGCGAGCGGGTCTTCATGATTTTGTATTGAATTAGAAGCACAAACAATAAATTTGATTGGGTAAAGGTCAACCTTTTTTCGCCCATCATATTCATGAAAAGCTAGAGTTTTAATTTAGGCAATTTTATTATTTTTATAATAAGTTGAAGTATCTGTACTTACATATACAATAAATTGGTAAAAAAATCAGAACGGCGAGTACCAAAAAAACCTTCAAACTTACCATTTTTATTAAATTTTTGCCACTTTGCACGTTTTTTGACCTTTTAATTTAAAAAATATATATTTTTTGCACTTTGTGCACCAACATATTTTTGTATCGTTAATATTTCACCTATTAAGTTTATAAACTAGCATTTATTTAATTATTTTTTTGTATTTTAAATACATATCCTACAGGATAAGGAGTTTTTGACAGGCGCTGTATATTTAGAGTAGTCACATACATTTTAATATAATAAACGATATTTATAACACCCAGTAAATACAGTAAATTTATAATGGCAAGCGTTAGTTTGTCAGTTAATTATACCGTTTTAAATTTATAGGGTATGAAGAGGCCTTTCGTTTGCAACTGACAGGGTAACAAGTTCATTTCAAATTTAATATCATTCGCTCATGCATACTGCTTGAACAGTAAATACAAAACACAATTTTGAATGTACAAAATAATATAATGGATGCTTGACATGGTTTTTCTATTAACAAGTAGAATCGTTACACTTTTAAAGGCTATTTTTTTATGCGAGATTAACGTTTAGTCATCGGTATCCTTTTAATTTTTGACATAATGGGATAAATCTTTTAATAAAGAAAATACTGTTAAATGCTAAAATACCTAGAGGCAAATGGAATGACGCTTTATCTTAAAACTATTAACTAAAATTATTAGTGAAAGTATGTAAATATTTATTACTTATTTTAAAAAAAGTATGCCAACGTCAAGGAGAAGATTTCTTAACCAAAACTAAGACAAAAATTTCGGTTCCTACATATCCTAAAGACTTCTACCAAAAACCGTTTTAAAAAACATAATAACAGCTTTTTTCCTGTAAAGCAATATTTATACCTAAATTCACGTGGAAAAAAGTTAGGGAGCAAAATTTGAAAAATAAGAAAAATTGCATTTTTTTCGTTTTTTGCTTCGCTTTCTGAATATATTTTGGTCAAAAAATTATGGGGTTAACTTTAAAAAATTAAAATAATTGCAATTTTTTCTTTTTCTTTTGCTTTATTTTTTTGAATAAATTATAGGAAAGTAAATTTTGAACAACTTTTTCTTAACGTATGTGTACAAAAAGTGCATAATTTAAGGTAAAAATAAAAATCTGAAAAGTTGACAAATACACCCCTATCTCAAAAATTTTTATTTTAGGGTCAATTAAACGTATGAAACAATGCAATTTCTTTAACGTTGTAGTTTCTTTTTAAAGAACATAGTCAATTGCCTATAAGATACGATAAAGGCAATAATTTTAGCATTAACAAGTAACTAAAGAGACTTGTTAGAGTTATGTAAAATTAATAAAAGATATGTTGTGATTATTTTATGATAAAATCTAAACTATTTGTCAGTTACAAAATAGTATTTTTTCCGTTGAGTATTTTCATTCCAGTAACATCCAATTTACAATACTTTCATGCAATACCGAGATCCAAAAATGTTTTTATGCTTAACTTCAGATAAAATACCTTTTAATTTTTAAATCTACCAACGCCCAGAGCTTGCAGACTTAAAATGAACGTGGGCAATTGGTCTTAAAAAATCGAGATGCTATAAAAACTCAGATTCGGATTTTTTCGATTTAGATTACTTTATAAACAATGTTTAGCACTCAGCGGATTGTCTTTAAGTATATTTGGATTAGACTTTTAGGATTTTAATTTTATGCTTCTTTTTTCTACTTACTTCGTTTTTTGCATTTTTTTTAATTTGGTCCTGAATACGATATAATATAGTTTTCTCTACTATGAGTAATAAGGTGGAAAAAGTAGATTACAATTAATATTTATCCAATTTCTTTATGTTTTTTGGACGACAATTTTACAAATGTGTAGTCTGCCATAATTTTGAATTAATATTTTTATTTGAACTTATTGCATAAAATGAATAAAAATCGGAAATTTAAAAAATAGAGGTAATTTATATGTTTCTAGATACGAGAGCTTGTGATGATTAAAATAATTAAAAACTGTTTTTATATTCTTTTTTCACTTTACTCTCACGTGCAAGTATTTTTTAATAAACCCCTTAACCACGATGTGTACGTGTAATTACAAAAATACCATTTATAAGTATTGTAGAATAATACAGCCTGAAGGCCACAAATAAAAGCAGCATTCCCGGTAACGACCCCTACAATCAATATCGCAAGTGCACTTAGCGAGATCCCTTTTGGACTCAGGTGCGTTCGCCCGGTCTGTTCGTCGAGAATAATCCTAATAACACCCCCTCATCCTTTTTGAGCCCTTATTGCACCCTTTTTCAATTGAAATACGGTGGAAACCTCATTGTGTTTTTTATTACTGCTCGCTGTGTACTACACAACTGGTCTCAAAACAAAACTAAAATTGAATAGACAATTTAAAATTGGCTTTTTAAATTTTTTTGTTTAAAAATTCTAGTGGAAATTTATTAATCCCCAGTGAAATGAATAATGTTTTTTTTTATTAATTCAGGAATAGATCGCAGAGAAACGAAATTTTTGTTTAAAAATGAGGTATCCTTTCACCTTTCGGCGATTGCTTATTTATGAGTTTTATAAACGTATACACAATTATTCATTAAACTCTTTTTAACTTGCTTTTTTTATAAATAAATTGTTCTAGTATAGGCAACCAGATATACAAAAAATAATGTTTTGGTCTGGATTTTTTTACTAAACATAACCCAAAGTGTATAGAATAGGAGAGAGTTACAATGCCTAATTCCAGAAGTTCCACAATTTGAATTAAGCTTAAAAACACGTAAAAAGATGCTCCAATGAAATAAAGTTTCTTAGACATAATTATTGAACCACCAAGTATATTTCAATTTTATTTTATTATGGTGTTATCTTACGTAAGACTCCTCAAATTACATTATTTATTTACACTCTTAATCCCCAAGTTCTGTTTGATTGAATATGAAAAAGAGGAAATTTTTAACTCGTCGTGTTTGCGAGTGTATCAAACTTTACGGTGCCTATTTTGAACCCTGTTACAAGGTTTTTAACTAAAAGAATAACTTTTATCGAAACTATTATGTTCATAACGGGAGTAAATTCACCTTTTTTATACCAACCCAAAAAATACTTTATTTTTAGTCAATAGTTAAAGGTTTGTTAAAAACGTAGTCCAAAGTTTTTATCAATATAGGACGTAAAAAAGGGGTCACGAGTGTCCCAGCTGGTCTGCCCCTGCAGCTGTAAGTAATTCAAAACACTTTTTAAGAGTAATTTAAAGACTCTTACGTGGTACTTCATCTACAATATAAATATACCTGGTGTTCAATAATCATGTCTAAAACCTTGATTTCATTGGAGCTCTTTGGGAGTCAATATATCCGAAGACAAGAGGAGGCCTAAACGATAAAAATTATATAAACTTGTAGTATTCTTTACGTGTTTTTTTGATATCCGGGGGATTTTCCACATTCTCCTGGAAACCCTTTATAAACCCATACTTTCAAGCTAAATCGTGTTTTTAAACAACTCCAAACAAAAACGAAACTAAAATTTGACGGGCCTGATAGGTCGCTTAGTGCATCAAAGTCGCATGTTTGTGCCATTTCTTGATGGGTAGGAGTACATCATCAGTACATCTTTCCGTCTTTTATACTCTTTAACATAACTTGTTATAACTAACCTGGACATTAATTGAAGATTAATCATCTTAATCACCTTATCATTGATCGCCCTGATTAATCCGATGTATGGTAAATAACTATAAATTATCATGGATTAAATTAAAACAACCACGAAGTAACTTGCCATACCTCCATTATGATATTTACTAGTGTAGGCTTCTTCTTCTTTGAGTGCCCTCTCCTATCGGAGGTAAGTTGTGGTTAGTCTGAAAGGTTCTATTGAGCTACAGTTAAACCAATCCCTTAAATTTTTCAACCATAAAATTCTCCTTCTACCAATGTTCTTTTTCCTTTTCTTTCCCTGCATAATCAATCTAAGCATCTCATACCGCTGTCCTCTCATTATATGTCCTAAATATTGTAACTTTTTTGCTTTTATGGTGTTAATTACTTCATATTCTTTACCCATTTCTTGAAGTATTTCCATGTTTGTCTTTTTTTCTGTCCATGATATCCTAAGCATCTCTCTGTATTACCACATTCCAGCTTTCCAGTTCATAATAGAGTATTGAAAACACATAGCACCTTAATGTTCTCACTCTTAGTTTTATTTTGGGTCTCTGAAACAAAGGATTGTTTTCATTTTTACAAACGCTTTCCTTGCTGTTTCTATTCCAGTTCTTATTTCTGTTGTTTGGTCATTATTTTCTGTAGTCCAGGTGCCCAGGAATTTGTATTTTTGTACTTTTCCAATTTGTCGTCCTAGTAGACTTATGTGTGACTGTATGTTTGACTTCTTTGTTATTACCATATATTTAGTTTTTTTGATAGTGGGCTATTGATCCCTAATCAGTTTAAATATTTCTAAATGCACCAAAAACGTATATTGATATTTAAAATGGCAGCAGCGAGGTTAAAAGATTTAAATTTTTATTATAAAAAGTTAATACATTGCTGTATAATTTATTATTTAAAAAGTCCCTTTAATCAAACTCAATGGTTAAATTGGGGCATTTATGAGACTAGTAATATGCCGTTTAGAAAGTTTTAAAATTGCAAGTATTTCCGGAAATATCCGAGAGAAACCGAAATTTTGGAAAATAATTTCATTTTTTTAGCTCTATTTTAAACGGATTTTTAAATAGATTCCACTTTTACATTTTCACTTTTTTCAGGCTATTTGATAGCTCTTTCAGATTTCACATTCATATCATCATCATATCATCAACTTTATTTTTCCATATGGGCGCCATATTGGATTTTTACATTGATTTATAGTACTTTTACTAAATAAAGAACAAATACAACTTATAACAAAGAGGTTTACAAAAGTATACGAAATATAATAAATATTATATTAGGCATATTTACACAAATTTTCAACAAAAAAAAACAACGTTCCTTTCCTAAAAGCCGAAATTATGCTTCATTTCTGTCGCCGACGTATATGCAGACCAGTCATCTTATCAAAAAATCATCCCTAGATAATCCTCAAATGGGACCCCTTTAATCCTGGTCCCAGGGTATAGATTCTGTGAATAAACAGGACCAAATGATCCTTACGAATTTGAAGAAACTTAAAAAAGCCCACCAAAAACTTTTAAAATTAAAAAACCTATCTGCGTCTTGGTAAGAAACTCAAAAAAAACCACCAAAAACTTTTAAAATTATAAAACCCATCGGCGTCTTGGTGAGAAGTCTATCACCATTTTTACAATAAAATTATTTTAACAAATTTACCAAGACACAAAAAGTAATTAATATTAAAATTCATTGCTTTTATGCTTTTATAAAAATGTAAGATATTCTGAGAGGCTTTTTTGAGAATTTATGACGTAACGTCATAAATAACATATTATTCTATTAAGATTTTCACAAATGAGACGCTTGGTGAGTTATTTTTAATTTTTTCTACAAAATCCTTAGCCTTTAGCAAAGGTTACCAAGCATTATTAAAAATTATCGAATATTGACTCAAAAAATTGTCCTTATTTAATAAAATAAATGAACTTGCTATTTTCTTTCAAACAACTAATCTTTGCTAAAATACTAAAAGCTATCTAATTTATTTTGTACTTATTATCAAATGTATGTTGACAAATTTTGATTTGTGGAATACTGTATTTTTCATATGCACTCACCTCTATCAGAAACCGGCAACTACAAGCTAGCCGAAATTTTTCTCTTTCTTGCGTACCGCTCATTTGATTTTAAGATCTTTTTTTTTAAATTGTAGCTTGATTTTTCAGTAACTTTTCTGTCAGTCATTTCTATCTAGAATTTAATTAAAGTATATACGAGGTGCAAAAATTAGAGGAAGTTGCTTTCCCAAAATTTGTAACAGCCTGTGAATCCATCCATACCCTGGCACCAGGAACGAAGCGGTCCCATCTGGCCAGTACCTAAAAAAAGTTTTTTAATACATAAATCTGCTACATCAATATAGAACATGTCTTTAATTCTGTTTTACCTTATAACCGACCCTTGGAACTTGTTAATAAACAATTTTTTTTAAATTCTACAAAATAATACATATTAACTAACTGCTTAGCGCTCTCCAACCATACGAAGTACCCTGAATGGTCTATATTTGGGACAATTTAATTTAGCGGTTTCTGTACACCGTGTCCAACTAAAAGGAGCAGCTGATTCTAATTCTATTTTGCTGCCCTAACAACTGAAATTGAGTTTTACGTTTAGTTTGACCTAAAAGTGTATCGACTTTAAAATAATTAATATTTATAGAAAATTAAATTATACCTAATTTATTTTATGGAGCACGTGGCTTATTGGGTTTAGAGATTTTCTGGAAACTTAAAAGTCATATTTATATATAGAGGTAAGTTTTTAAATCGTTTTTTAAGTTTTAAAAACAAAAATCTATTTTATTTGACCTAAAACTAATTTATAATATGCACATATTTTTCCTGGCCAGAAATATAAGTTTTTTTCAAATGTTTTATACGCAATTTTAGAATAGAGCTAAAAGCATTTAAAATTTAAATATAAAACGTTGGCGCAAAAACGACATCACGAGCCGCTAACCACATATATTCGAGACTCGAGTTACACGAGACTTAAATATTTGAAGATTTGGGGGAAAAGAAAAAACTTCTGCGGTTGGCAGGTTCCATACTCTGGACAATCTAGACATAAAGGAACGAACAAAGTGGGAAGTTTGGGGCCTTTCAACTTGGACCGTAAAAGGATGCATAAAAGTGGCACTACGTGTTGGTCCGTTGGAAGCTGCCAAAGGAGGTATTATACTGGCCAACTTTTTAGAGCAGAAGCCGTAAAAATACCTATAAAAGAGGGACAAATTTCCTACAGCTCGTCGGTGGGCAAGAAAAGGAAGCTTTTCTGTAAGTGTGGGATCTTTAATAAGAGAAACAGCTCTTTTCTGAATGGAGTCAAGAATGCTTAGTGTTGTAGAAGACGCCATTCCCCAGACATGAGAACAATATTCTAAGGAGAGTCTGATTTGGGATACATACAGAGTATACAGATTACAAGGAGAGAAATACTTTCTGGCTCGAAAAAGGAATCCAAGCTTTTTTTTGTGCCAGTTAAGGTTAAAGGAAAGAAGATCTTGTGTTCTTCCAAATACTTCAAGATTTGGAAATTAATGAATTTTTTCATTACTTTGCAAATAAGAGAAATAAGAGAAATAGGTCTATAGTTAGAAAGAAGAGTTTTGCATCCTTTCTTGGGAACAGGTTGCACACGTGCAGCTTTCCAGCTCTCCGGATAAATTCCTGTGTTATAAGAGAGTCAAAAGAGGCGAGTTAAGATGTGTGCAAGCTCAGAGGCACATTTTTTCAAGACGATTGCTGGTATGCCATCCAGCCCAGACGATTTTTTGGTATTAAGAGAAGAAAGGATAAGTTTGATCTGTTTGACTCTACAAATGATATGGGACATTTTATGAGGAAGGAGAAAATTAACGGGAGGATCGAGAGTAGAATTTGCAGTAAATTGTTTGGCAAATAGTTTGGCTTTCCCTTTAGAGGTAGAAACAATTTTATCTTCAGAGATTAGAGGTGAGAAAGAATTTATGCTAAAGTTTTGACTAATATATTTGACAAAGGACCAGAAGGATTTATTGCCATTCAAGCAAGGAGGACAGAACTATGTTGCATTAATTTAAAAAGTCGGTGATGAACATATTTTAGAAATAGTTTCTGTAGAATAATAATTTTTTTATGTTAATTTGGATAGATTTTGACGGCTTAATTACACTTTACATTTATTATGTTGACATTTAACCGATTTATTCTAAATTAGAATAAAGGAACCTGGCGGATTCTTTGTTTTTGCTTTTAATAAAATAAACTAACAAGAAAAAAAAACAAATATTGGAATTGGGCAGAACTTGTATCGTCACAAGGCTTTTAGGTCTGATGTCAAGGGCCAGTCGTGAATTTTAAATTATAATTAAGCCGAAACTAATTTTTCTGAGGTAAGGTATTTAGGAGGTTGTTCTTTAATACACCAATAGATTTGACGTGTTTTTGGATGCAAATAAGTTTTATGCAAGGGGCCAAGTAACTGGATTGAGTTGTCCGCTGCTTTGTGATAGTACACATACATAAATAGAGATAAATAAAAAAATTACGGTTGCAAGAACTTGGCTACAAGAAAAAATATTAGTTTAGTATAGACTAACTTTAAAAAAAAAAAAAATTAAAAATTGTACTGTAGAAGGGACCTGTTATACTTTCCATAAAAGTGTCTTCCAAACAGAGTAACAACCCAACACTCACTGAAAAAAGTTATATATTTTTATACTAAGTCATATTTTTTTTTATTTTAAGAGATAATTTCTTAAAAATTCCATTATAGATATAAGGACTTGTACTTGTACTTTTTTTAAAACATAGTGAAAAACCTACTCAACACTGGAAAAAAATAACATGTTTTATGTCATTTTTATTTTAAGAGATAATCACTTAAAAAAAATCGATTATAGAAGCGACTTGGTATATCTTTTATAAAAGTGCCTTTAAACCTGTAAAAGTGTCTATAAAACAGAGTAACAAACCAACGCCACACTGAAAAAAAAAATAATGTGTTTTACATCTTCTTTATTTTACAAGATTATCGCTTAAAAATTTCATAGTAGAAGGGACTTGGTGTACCTTTCATAAAAGCGACTCAAAAACGGTAAGAAACAAAAGCTTAACCGAAACATCAAAATTAATATGTTTTATTTACCTAATTTATTTTCAGTATTTTAGGAGGTAATAAACTTAAATTTTTACGTGAAAGAAACTTCAATAAACCAACCTTAAAATATTTTTGACCCTATACCTAACCACAACTAACCACAACTAACTTTACCCAAAGGAACGACTAACGTTAAAAGAAATATAGTAATAATTAAGGACTGAAAAAACAATTTGTGTATTTATTTTATAGTTTAGAATTTTAGTAACCATTAAACAAGTTAATAAATATGATTAAGTTAGTTAATCTTATTGTCGAAACAAGTTGCAGCAAAAAAATTGTAAAAATTTAAAATAAAACTGTGTGCAAGAAAAATTTCTTGCAAGTAATATAAGAATATAACTTTCGTCTGTTGGGTCCCTGGGGAAAAATAGTTTTTTCTATAATAAAATTTTAAAAATATATAAAAACTTAAAATACAAATTATAGTATTTTACTCATTGCATGGAGTGTGTAAAATAGCAACTTCACGCAAGATATTGGAAAAAACAAATTTATACCTGTAATCAATAAATCGGTCAACCAAATTCTCGTTATAAAATTGGAACCTCAATCAAAGTATATTCTATTTCGGTAAGTGCCTTTCAATGTCCAATGCTCCCAAATTCAAATTTAACCTGCATTACTGCATTAATATTTTATTCAGTAATGATAATTCGAATTTGATCTTTCTGAAAATCAACAAATAAATTAGACCTACTATGCTTCAAAAAGGTTATTGTCAAAGATAAGTCATGTGTCCTTGGTTTTGCATGTTGCAAAAATATCTCTCAGTACATTTAAAGAGTTTGTGAACTAACCAAGGTGTTTTTAAACCTTTTTAGGTTCGTCTGTTTTTGTATAACCAGTGCATCACAAACTGGTAATGCATATGTGTTAAAATGTTGCCAAAAGGACCAAAAGACACAGTACAAATCTTTAGAACCACAAAACTAGCCTGATAAAAATTATTTTTTATTTAATATAATATGTAAACAAAAGTATTGCAAAAAATGACGCTGAAGGCTATAATTAATTAAAAACAAAGTTAAAAAAATGATACCTCCTGTATAATGTCAATTCCTAATTTTTAGTCTACAAGATAGTACTAGTATTATTACAAAATATATATATATATATATATATATATATATATATATATATATATATATATATATATATATATATATATATATATATATATATATATATATATATATATATATATATATATATATATATCATATATATAACATGTATATGCTTATGATACATAATGGTAAAGCATTGATGCGATTTAGGACAAACTCTATAGTTTCTTGTTTTAATGCATCTTTTTAACACAGTTACAGCTTTGGTTCGGGATAGCATAACTAAGACTTGAGTTTTCATTAATGGCTTAAGTTTATCTCTTATTATAGGCTCCTTATCTCTTGATTTACACTATGGCACATTAACACCGAATTTAAAATAAAAAGTCATGACTGACTATCTATGCCAAAGGGAATTCAAATTTTCATCATTTCCTTACAGTGTGTTCCTAGACATTTACAAAATGTTATCAAAATATAAATCTTCTTGCCGGGTGTAGGGATTCCTGGGTTACATATTTAATAAGCATTTTCAATTTGTATGGTCCAACAAAAGGTTAGTCATATCATATAGTAGGTTTAGATCATGTACAAATACAGAACAAAATACAATAACATTTATTTAGAAAATAACCAAGAGCTTAGTTAAATTACCTTAATGGAAATCCGATACAATAGTGAACTAAATTCGATGGAAATATAGTTTTGTTAAATTTGAGTAATCTACAGCCCTTTGTGTTGCCTATATTATTATAACTTCCATTTGTGAACTATAATCTTACTGTTCTTTGACAGAATCAAATATTAATATCCATATGAACAATATCAATTTAAGTAATTTATGGCATACTATATAATATTAAGATAGAATTTTTGTTTATGAATGTTTATCACTTTATATCTATTCCAGTTTTTATTTAATTTTTCTTAGGTTTAAATAATGAGAAATATATTATACACGTTAACTCTTTTACTTGTTAGATCCTTTGGCAAATACCCAATTTAACTATTGGCGACACAATAAAAAAAGGGATAGGAAGAAGTTACCCAAGAAGGTATACTATCTTTACTAATCGGTTCTTATTGACGACCTTCTATTGAAGATACACAACAAAAAACACCTTTACCTGGGCTAAGAAAATGACTTGGTTTTCGTATTCCTATGCAGTCTTCCAGGATTTATTTTGGGAAGATGTAGAAGGCTGTGTGGAAAAAGTTAGAGACTTAGTCCTATGGATGTAAAGGGTTATAATCAAGTTATTATTGAAATACGGGTTAGTGTTCTGGGGTGTAAAGGTTACAAAACCTAACAATTACGCACCTGCAGAGTGTACAAAGGCTGGCCAGCTTGTACAACACTGTATCCATGACATCTACCTTGACAGCAACCTTAGGGAGTCTATTAAATTTGCTACCACTTACCATTTTTATACAAGAAGAGCTAAGGGCGGTACATCATACGCTAAAACAGGGCCGTTTCCATCCTAAGACCATATGGGACCTGAGGCTAAACATAGAAGTGGATCAGAAGGTAAACCATATTATAGCAAGCACATTCCAACCGTTAGAGCAAAATAAAGAAAGGTCACTTTACTAAAAGCAGACCCAATATTGGTATATTGATGGCTCGAAAGCAAACGAAGAGTTTGAAATAGGCATCGAAATTGAGGCAATAAAACACTGTTATGGAGCTTAGTGGTACAGCGATACAACCAAAAAACAATGTTATCCATTTGGAAGACCAAGCAGTTTTAATAGCATTAAGCTTCTCCGAAATCCACTGACTGTGATCATAAAAGTCACCCAGGAAATTAAAAGGCAAACAAATGAGCCACAAAAGATTTAACGAAGAAGATGGTAGGACGAAAATTATTCTAAGGGATTTTTGGCAATCTTTTAGATAATTTATTATAAGCAAGTTGAATCAAGAATTTCGTAACTAATGGTTACAATCACTAGGGTGACGTTAACTAAAAAAGTTCATTGAATGCTTTTCGCCAAAGTGGACCTTGGATCTGCTTACTCACAGCTACAAAACAAAAGAATTGTGGTAGAATGGGCTAAATAGGCACAGAGGTATGATTCAGGGGAAGAAAGACCTATCTAAGCATATGTAGAGCCAATGTAAGATGCTACGGGCTCAGATTTGTCAACATTTTTTTTTTGAAGTGTCGAAAATAATGATAATGTTTTTAAAATCAAACAATTTTAAGAAATTGTTTATTTTATGTCGTATCTCTATAAATACTACAGGAAATGGCAGTTTCACACTTTTTTTTGTATGCAAAAAGCCACAAATATAACCCTTTTCCTCGTTGGTGTCCTGTATATAAAGAAGCCCGTGTCACGTTTATGGAATCTGCTTAAAAAGATCGGCCTTGACACGGTGGGCATGGATAAACCTGTTAAAATTGAAGTGCAAAAGGACCAGTATGCCCAACTTCATTTAAAAGATTCTTATCTAATCTAGTTTAATGAGTACCTAACTAAAATTATTTTAAGAAAATAAATTTCTGGGATATTCACCCAGAACTTTTGGTACTGGTAAAGGGGTATTGGAATTTAAAAAATACCAACAATTGGTTAAATTACTTATAAAGAAACTACAAATTAACATTTGCAATGCTGACCAACCTGTGATTTACAGCTAAGCTGTTTAAAAATTCTCCTACGGTTAAAAAAAATATTTAATCCTAATATACTGCGCATTTCTGTTGCATACACACATGTAAAGCCATAATAATATAAAACCCCTCGCAACAAGAATTGGACATAATCCAACTCTCTTGCGTTTATGCATCCGTAAGAACTAAAATTTATGGTTTTATAATTGGCAACATCTTAAGACTAGTCTGCGTATAAGTACATCCAAGGTGTCCCATAAATAAATACCCTGTATAAATCAGGAGCCAACGAAGCTTTTGATGTTCAATAGCAGTAAATAAGGAGATTAGCCGTTAAAACTTTATGGCTACTGATTGAGGCAGGTTTGCATTTCGAATTGTTTCTTGCGGCATCTTCTTGTGCTGTTTCTGTAGTTTTTAAATTAATGTTTTAAAGTCACGATCACAACCCCGTTTTATTTTAAAATGGTGTGAAATCTAAACTGTCAAAAAGTTATTACTGGCCGGTGCATTTCATTAAATTTTGTTAACGACGCCGTTTTCTAATAACAAAATAATGGGTCAGATCATTGTTATTGGTAATAAAAAAATGAAAAATTTAAGTACCCCCATATAAAAAACAAAAAAAACAGTTAAAGGGGGCGCTGTCCGATGAATAGATATTTCGAAGTCATAGATGGCAGTGATATTTTGGACGACTCAGTATATTAACTGTAATTGCTGGATATAAATGTAGTAAATGGATTAATCATGAAACCTCAAATTTTATTTTACAACTTGCATTGCTCTTGGAGAAGAGTAGTGGGGGGGTCAAAGTAAGCCGTAGAAATACAAACTTCTGGCGCGGTACATTTTTCCTAGCTTGCTTTAACCCATCACCACTCTGCGCCACGAACCCGATTGCGCGTTCATAATAATGTTTAAAGCCGTTTCTGACACTTTTCTCCCAATTTATATGGAAATCGAAGATATACAAGTAGAATAAAATAAGAGGTTATTATTTCGTTTACTATTTTTAAATCAGACAATTACAGTTAATAATCCATCATATACCACTGCAAAATATTTAAACTGCGATTTTATAAAACTACACATCGGACAGCGTTTGCCTTTAACCGATCTCAACAACATGAAAAAGCTTTTCAACTTTAAAAGGGGCCAAGTTATGAATTTTGTAAAAAGTTGTCAATTTTAGCGATTTTTTCGACTTTTCCGTGCAGAGAATGAACCAGTAAGGATTATCAAAAACGTTTAGTTTTTTACTAAAGTCAATAGACAGTATCGCTATTAAATTAAAATAAAGTAATTTTTTTTACTTCAAAATAAGGCTTACAGGCTTTACAGTTACGGAGAAAGGCAAACTGTTGAATGGATTATGGTTTTTTCAGTTCTATGCGCCCTTTTTTAAAGATGATATTGGTGGTTTGATGTTAATTTTAAGTTAACAAAACAGCTTCTGTAAACTGTACTACGATCTCTCTTGCAGCTAGCCACTTATATATCGCGGTTTGACTACTCCTGCAACGACACTCCGTGGTCTGAACATTATTTGTATGCCCGTTTATCTATTTTTTTATAACATATCTTAATTTTAAACAGCTATATGTAACTTAAAAAAATAATTCTTTTTGACGTTTATATATCGGCTTGGCGGCGATCGCAACGTCAACGACGAGTCTGATAATGTGTTTATGCTCATTTAGTAGTAGACAATGTTACAATTGTCTTGTGTTACATTGGCAACTTGAATATTTCATTTTTTTTGCTTACATTGTTTTTATTGGTAGCAATCCGATGGTGCGACTGTCCTTTTATTTTGTTACTAAAAAACATGTCCTTAACGGAATGTAATAAAATGTAATAACCTTTTTTCACCCATCCAGCTTCCGATCTAAAAAGTTAACGGAGGGATGTTTAAAAAATTATTTTAAAAATCATATTTACAGAAATTGTAAAAATTAACAAAACTAGGTACCTGTGTTTAAAAATAAAAATACCTAAACAACCAAATAGATTTTGGCCTTCGGATGATGGGGATACTTTAGTTACAGTTTTTTATCTTAATATGAACTACTAAGACTTAAACCTAAGTACTAACGTACCATAGGTGCCTTAAGTAAATTAAGAGGCAGTTTAGGGACATCAGACTTAAAGATTTGGATATTTGAAGGGAAAGAAAAGATCTCTACAGGCGTAAGGTTCCACAACCTAAATTTCCTAGGAATAAAGAATCCAACAAAGTGAGAAGTTCGGGGCTTTTCAAGTTGGACAATGAAGGGTTGCATAAAAGTGCCACTTTGTCTTACTCTATTGGGAGCCGCTAGGAGAGGAATAACACTGGCCAACTTCTCTAAGCAAAAGCCGGTAAACATACCTATTAAAAAGCGATAGGTCCCCCACAGCTGGTGGATGTGCAAGAAGAGGAAGCTTTCTTGTAAAAGCGGGTCATTATTAAGGTGAACTATCCTTCTGTGAATGAAATCAAAAAATGGTGAAAAGGTCTATTCCCCGGACATGAAAGTATTACTTCAAACAGGATCTGATTTGGGATACATACAGCATATATAGATTAGTAGAGGCGAAATACTTCTGTTTTAAATCAGGAATTCGAACTTTTTCGATGCTGCTGTGACTATGAATATAATATGCTTATGGGAATTAAGATGGTTCTATAAGGTAACAATAATAAGAATAAAAAATTCTTTATTCTATATTTTTTATTTTCAAAGCAAATTAGACTTATTTTGCGACAACGAATATAATAGTGTTTTTGACGCGGAAAATGGCCAAGATTTTTGGTACTTTTATCAAAAATTAATTGTATGTTCTGTTAAAGTAAAAATATTTATCTTACATTGTGCTTGCCTGTCAAAAAAGGATTAAAGTAAATTTAGTGAAAAAAATAAAATTTTAACTTTGATGTAGTGTGGAAGACATGAGCTTATGCTAAAGAAATTTATATAAGGTCAAAATCTTAAAAAAGTATTGTTTACAGGAAAAGATTAAACCAAATTGAACCAAAATTGTTTTTTTTTTAATCTTTAAAGCTTCCTACGCATGCTGCTTGATGTATAATTACTAAGCTATAGTGGATGCCGGTTTTTTCCCAGGACTGTGCCAACGTTGCACAAGCACTAAAACATGCAGTTATTGCACTTTACGGCACCTTTTAGACAACGCGCATTTTAAATTCTACTTGGGGCTCCGGCTGGGGATCGAATCCGATTTGCCTGCGTAACAGGCAAAAAATCTGTCCTAATCCTTTAAGTACTTAAAGTAAAATATTAAAGATTTTTTAAATATCAAGTAATTTAAAGCAAGTAAGCTAATAATCAATATTATATAATGTGTTTTGGGAATAAAGGCACATGGCGACATGCTTAGGAAATATGAATATTTTAAACCTAAATGGATGCTTGTCGAGAAAACACTTGATTAACTAAATTATTTTTTCTAAGTAAATACAAAATAAAAACAAACGTGTACACTGTACTTTATTAGGTATAATATAGTCACCTGCAGCAAAACTTTTATACTCTATAACTACTTAAGAAGCATTAAATAGGACACAGGTCAACCTAAATGCCAAAATAAAACCTATTAATCATGTTAATACAAACAAACTTATGTTGCTTTTAAGTAACATCAATGTTTCTAACGTGCTGTCCTATAATACCATATTGTTATAGAAATTTCAGTGTCCTTCGTCTTCAAATAAGAATTAAAATGGTTGTTATACAGGTGGTCCACTGTCCGAAAAGATTGAAAAAAAAGTTTAAAATTTAATACAAATACAGGGTGAACATTCATATTTTTACCCAATTATGTTTTAGACTATAAAATTTTTAAAAATACAGTGATTTACTACTTTAGAGAAACAACAATTTCTGCCATACAGTTAATCCTGTTTTATTTGTTACTTTGCGTGCCGTCATTATTTTATGAAAAAAACTACTTAAACTACTCAAGGTATTAACAGTAGTTTTTTTATTTTACTGAATTAAATAGTTAAGTAATTACTTTTTGAAACTATTTTGATTAGATTGAAATTTTTAAGTATTTTTTTTTAAGTAATAAGTAGTACTAGTAAAAATTTTGGGATTTTAATTACAAGTACAAGTAATTTTTTTTAAATCTACCAAGTATTTTCCTAAAATAATGATATAATAAATAATAAAGTACAATATGTACTTATATTACCAACAGTACTGAGTATTTTATTTAAAGTACCTTTCCGTACTAAGTAGCTCAGCTCTGCACAAACAACAGCGACAACCAAAAAAAATAACAGTAAACTTTCAGGTGTGCCAAAACACATTTATATTTTAAAATTGTTTTTTTCTTGGTGGTAAACTAAGAACTTTCTACTATAAAAAAACAGACCTGAAAAATGAATACGTATTTAATCAACAGTCATAAAATATAAAAAGTTATTTATAAGGAAGCCTAATTGCCAAAAAAAGCTTTAAAATGACTCTGCTTAGATTTTGCAAGATATTAATATCTGTCTTCTTTAGTAATTTTTGACACATCGCCAAAATTTATGAACACCAGATTTGCGTGGCCCATTTAAGAAAGTCTTTAGAAATTTTATTTAATTTCTTTTCTTTCACTCTGACAGTATGATGTATGTGATGTATTTTCTTGATGTTTAATTTTATAAGTATGAAAAGAGGTCGAAAACTTAACTGCTTATATATGTAGAATAGTTCAGTAAGCGCCTATGCAGGTCTCTCATCTCATTAAATCTTATTACCAAATTAAATAACTTTTAAACTTCTTCAGTATTAAAGTTAATATAATTAAAACATGTTTGTTTTAATTCATTAATAGAAATCAAAACGCGGTAGATACAAGACGATAAAGGATCAGAAGCAACGATCGAAGCGATCCGCTTCTAAACGCACACTGTTAACCAGGGGCCTATAACACAAACACTACAATTGTAACAAGTCTACAAGTTACAATTAATTACCCGTACCTACAAGTCTAACTAAATTCAGTAACATAATCAAAATAACTACAATTGTATTTTTTTTACAACAATTTATGTACTATGCGTACATATGTAAACACAGACTTGTCAAAGGGTGTTTAGGTTTAGACTCTTTAGAATTGGGAATTATGTTTTGTTTATTAGTTTATTTATTATGGAAGAAAATAGCTCAAGTGACGCAAAGTATATGTTTAGTGTCGTAAGAAAAGGATTGGACGTATGTAAGAGATACTGTCTGGCAGAATTTAAAGAAAGCTGATATGGTGAGTCTTTCGTTATTGGGCAATTAGCAATCATGATTTATTTATAACCGTGTATGTAATTTTGACATTACTTACTATTGATAATTTTCCTCATCGTCTGGTATTTCTTTAATATCGTCTTCCATGAAATCATCAGCAGCACTTAAAAATATTTGGAGCTAAAACAGGTTCACGCGTAGGTAGTTCAAACAAGGAAATTTATCTTTTAAAGTCCCAAATGCATTTTCAATTACTCTTCTTATTCGTTTATGAGCTCTGTTAAAATCCTGCTGTACTTTAGTGGAGTCATTTTTGAAACTCCATGCATATCGCAAACACCATGATACTGACCTCAATTTCCTAGCCAGTGCAAAGCAATCAATATCTTCTGCTGCGGAGTCAATCCATACCACCGAGTTGTGGTATTATTTAATGCTGGTCCAATATTCCAAAACAGTTTTTTGAATTGCTGTCTGCTAAGACGGAACCTTTCCTTAAACTCGCCATCACTAAAAAAATTAAAGTCAATTCTTATCTTGAATCGGTATTCTCCGTGGGGAGTACCTTCATTGTCACTTTCTGAGTCACTTGACCATAGATCGAGAACGAATGTTCAGAATGAGAAAGTTGATATAATACTGCGTTTACCGACTTTACCCACAGATATAAGTGGGTAGAACAATCATGAAAAATACTGCAACACAATTATACAAGTGCTGAAGTTGTGTTACAGAATACGTCTACATACGTGAAAAATGTTCCGTAATTACAAGCGCCGCACAGGTAATCACAAGTTAGTTCTGTTACGGAAAAATTACATGTGTAGAAAATATTTTTACAATTGTCTAACTTGTACTGTTTGTGTTACAGGTCCCTTTTAACCAATTCGCATCAGGTGAACCAATTTCGGGGGAATATCATCCGTTTTGTGAAGAAAGCGAAGATGTTATAAGACCCGAACGAAAGTTAAATAACCGCGGTTAACAAGTGCATCAAAATACGTACAAGATAAAATTGATTCATGTGATTGCTAGATGCGTAACTCGTTAGTGCAATGCCGATCGTTGATAAGAGACATAATACTGGATGGGATTAAAATATTAAAAATGAAATAATACATATTTTGAGGTTATTAAAATTTGATAATTGTGATTTAAAAGTCATAATTAAGGGTACACAAAATCGATTGACTGTTATTAACTTGCAAATACAGCCGCCTGAACCGCAAAAAAGGCTTTAACGATCAAAAACCCATTAACGTTTCGTTGGTAAGTCGGCCACCCTTCTTAAAATTAAAATAGTGTAAAGAATTTACCAAAACTAAAATAATAATAAAAATTAAAATTATTTTAATTTTATTATAAAAATTTTATAAATCTTGAAGAAGATTTAATACGTAAACACGCCACAATATGAAACATATCTTTCACCTTTCTTTCCTACATTAGACGTTTATTCTAACCTAATTTATCAATTTTTCTTAGCGTTAAATTTTCTTAAGTCCACGCTAAAACTCCCAGTTATTACTATTGTTTTTGGCATGATTTCTTGTGAAAACAATTAAGAAAATGAAACTTCCTTGAATTTAGGAGACTTAAAAGTTCTTGCAATTAAACAATTAATTGAATTGTTGCCATTAGACAGATTATTTTCCTAAAATTTGTTGGAAGAGATTTTTAATTTAAGACGAAAATTATTTTTTGGAACCAAAAGAATTATGATTTTTTCATTAGATCCGCTTATATAAAATTCCTTAAGCTTACCCAGGATTGTCGTTAAAAGAAGTAAGAGCTTTTTGATATTAAACCAGGTAAAACCAATATCCTATTGTAATATACTGCGCATTTATTCTTAAAAAAATTAATTGGGCTTTTTAAAATATTCACGAAGGCTTAAAGCTTAAGTCCTAAGGTACCGTTGATGTCTTAGTTGAAGTAAGAGGTTGTTTATTAACATGGGACTTAAAAATTTGGATATTTAAAGACAAAGAAAAACCTCTGCAGGCAGCAGGTTCCTCAGTCTACGAACTTTCGGGATGAAGGAAAGAATAAAGTTGGGATATCCGGGAACTCTCCAGTTTCACCACTATAGTTAAAGGATACGTATGGGCAGATTTTTTCGCGACAGCGAACCTGATTATGATTTTAACGCATTATACTAGACAAGATATTGCGTGTCCCAATTAACCTGAAAAATACTTTAAAAAACTTACATTGCTGTATTTTACAGAATGGTGACTACTTAAATTCTTTTATTACTTAGTTCACATATTTATTTTTAGTAACTAAAGAAAAATAATTTAGTGATTCTACAGCTTTTAAGAAATAAAATAGTAGGCTAATTAAAAAAAAAAACATATAAAAACGTTTTTTAGGGTTCTTGAAAAGAACTTTTAAATAAAATATCCACATTACTTTTTACGGGGTGTTTTAAAAGTATTAGTAAAAGTAATTAATAAAAACCCTTTACCACGGTATAACATTACCTAAGCGAAATATAGGTATTATCAAATTATTTTAAAAAATTCTTAATAAACCTAGTAATAAGTAGAAAAATGAAAGTAAAAATAAAAACAGTTATAAAATAATATACTGAACTCAAATTATAATAATTTTGTAGGGGAGGTATTTTGTGCTGGAAGTTTAGATATGTAGTAACATTAAAGATTTGCTACCTCTTCCATCGCTGTAAAAGGTAATTAAATAGAAAAAAGGTACTGGGCTGTAAAAATAGTTGTTTGCTAGCTAAAATGAGAGCCACTCAATTCAGCTTATTAAAAGCGACCCTTTCGGATTGTTTTTGACCCTAAACCTGGGTTTAGTTAAGACAACGGGGCTTCGCATATTCCAAGCCCTATAAAAGCCTCCTACTTATTTAAAAAAGGAAGTTATTTCAATGTACATTTAGATACTGCGAAACTTACCCCGATGATCCAGGTATAACCGGTTTCTGTCAGAGCTTTTTTTGTCGTCATGAGTTTACTCACTACGTGTGATTTAAAAAAAGGATTTAAGAATCAACCCCGGACTAGGAAATACCTTTTCACAGCACTACTAAATGGCAGGGTGAATTTCTCTTTGGTCCCCGAGGGTAAACACGCCATTCAGCGCCTTCAGCGGTCGTTCCCCGAAACAGCTTTGTAGCTTTCAACGCACATGCTTACTTGTCAAAGACTAAACAGAAACTGTAAAAAAAGTTCATAATGATAATTGCATGTATTATCCATTGACTCCTTGTATCAAATGTATAAGGCTTGTTTGTGTACCCAAGATAAAAAAATTTCCTCGAAAATTATTTCCGTTGCCTCTTTGAATGTCAGGTGCAATGATCGCAAGAAAAATACACGCATAAATAAATTCACAAACCCCAAAAGCAAAACTATTAAGATCCAAGACCAAGATTACGCTTGCGGGGGTAAAAAATCTCAGCCGGTCGCACCCCAGGGTAAGTATTTTTTATTAAAAGCGAGATATTAAATCAGTTTATCATAATATCCTGGGAAAAGTCCTGGTTTCCAGGCTGGCAAGGAAACATTATTAACTTTTAAACTGCTAAAAGGTTTATGCATTTCGTGGTTTAAATTACTTTGCTCTCCTAAGCAGTCTTTTATTGCTTAAATGCTTTCAACTCTGTTATAGCTTTTGAAAAATTCGTTTTCTCATTAGAAAGTTCTAAAGTAGTTATTTGTTTTAGGATATTTTAATTATTGCTCTTTTATACGTTATTATTTCTTTACAATTGAAACAATTTCGCAGAATATTATTTATTTTCAAATGATATTTAGGCGCACGGTAGTGCACCTGGCCAAGTTTTGGCCCGACGCACACAGTGTGTATATTACACAAAATGTTTCAGCGTATTTTCTTCCCTATCATGTCTTTATTATCGTTTCACGTAAAGGTATGAGATTTGGTTCGTAAATTCAAATAAGTGTTCTGTTGCCGATGAAAACATTGAGAAAGTTTGGTCAAGTGGTTTCTAAAATATTCAATTTTAAAAATCACCCATTTTACTACTAACTGACTGATTGATTGACTCTTTATCTCATCAAGAATATAGGGCATTTCTCTGAGGAAGTAGAAACTTGAAATGTAATATTTAATTAGATTTTAGGAAACAACTAAGGAAAAAATTCTAAAAACCGCACATTTTTACTCGGAACGCCCTAAACGAGGGCGGCAATATCGTATATCTAGGGGATATTTTAATTACAATCTAATAAACCAAAGTTTCTAATATAAAAAGAAAATTGCTATATTTTGCCGATTAAACTTCAAACTGAGCGCGATTTAAAGAAGATTAAAATAAGCAATTTTCGTACATCATATTTAGTTTACAGGTTGGGTTCTACCTACAGAACAAGATATTCTAAGAAAAAAGGCCTAAAATCCATCCCCGATGAATCGGCGCATGAGTACCGAAAACTATTCCACCTCAATTTTTTTATTCGATCCTTCTTAAATTGCCCTACTGATGATATAAATGCATGTTGCCATGAGGCAACCTGGTGCCTTATTGTTTAAACAGACATGGTTTAAACAATTGCAAGGAATTGTAATTTCTCAACTAGACTTTTTTTATATTCTTTATTGAAATACAAATAAAAAAGGTCCTATGACTTTTCACGATAACGTTCATATTTTTGAAGATATGAATTTTTAAAGATTCGAAAAATCTCAAATTTGGGTACTTTTGACCCATAAAAAATATATTTAACAAAAGAATAAAATATAAAAATATGTATTGTTTATTCCTTATACAATAGTTAATAATATCCCTAATTGATATCTGTTTTTTGATTGATTATTACTCGCGCTCACAAGTAAAATAAAGCTCTAATAACTTTTGTAAAATTGATTTTAGGAAAAAAATTATAAAAATAGATTGTAGATAATTTAATTATTAATAACATTGCTCTCTATAACAATTTTGATAAAGTTAATAGTTTTTAAGGTAAATGATAAATAATGATCAGGACACAGAGATGCGATACAGCATATGAGTCAGAGAGACGGCGAGACTTAAAGGTAAGGAACGCATACTTGTAAGCGCGCGTAATAAACAATCAAAAAACTGATATAAACAATAAAAAAAATCTTAATTAAGGATATTATTAACAATTGTATAAGAATTACAAAATAAATATTTTCTTTATTTTATTCTTTATTTTTATATATTTTTCATGGGTCAAAAGTACCCAAATTTGAGATATAACAAACCTTTAAAAATTCATATCTCCAGAGATATTAACTTTATCATGAAAAGTCATAGGTCCTTTTTTATTTGTTTTTCAAAAAAGAATATAAAAAAATTGTCCGGTTGAAAAATAACAATTCATTGCAATTGTTCAAACCATTTCGGTTTAAACAATATGGCACCAGGTTGCCCTATCGCAATATGCATTTATAACATCAGTAGGGCTATTTTAAAAAAATCGTATAAAATCGTATAAAAAAATTGAGGTGAAATGGTTTTTGGTTATCATGCGCCAATTCCTCCTAGACTCTTGGTATGTTGTTTGCTAATCTGTTTGTAGTTGTATTTATGAAAAAAACAATTAAAAAAAAAATAATTTATAGAGACAGATCAGTAAAAAATTTGCTACGTCAAAAATGGGTGGAACAAATTTGTGGACAGAACTTGGTCTAATTTTAGATCTTAGTACTCTAGGGGACCAAGGTTTTTAGATAGAAACTTGGTCTTATAATTTTAAGTTTTTGTCGTGTTTATAAATTAAATTATTAAAGTTAGCTAGCAGAAGCACATTTTCTAAAATCATTTTAAAATTTTAAGTTTTTTTTGGCCATTTAAACATTTTTTTTCAGTTAACTAGTAGAAAATAAAATTTATTTTTACATAATTTTTGTTTTATTAAAAATAAATTTGGTTGTTTATTCATTAAAAAATCTTATAAATTTTTAACAATACACCAAAAATAAAAAGCAACATTATAAATAGTTGTTTGATTATTTTTTAATTAAACTCTATTTTTGATCAAATTATCTTTTTAAAGGTTTATTTAAATAAAGTAACTACTATCTCTAAACTACCCCTATTAACATCTGGTTGGTTCTTTAGCTCTGAGGTTTACTGGCGGTTTACCCATTCAATTACTGACCGTGCTCAGAGTTGCTGAACTTCGCTGATCTCACAAAATGCGGCGTGTTAATGCAGCAAAGGCCGTTACAGTTTATAAATTTTAAGTTATTTTGTCCGTGTTTTATAAATTTTAAATTGTAGTTCTAAAGGTTATGCCAGCAGAAGCACATTAAAATTCCCTAAAAAAAACTTTTAAAATTATACCTATTTATGTTTTATTTCTAGGCTCATTTTTAAAACATTTTACCTGTTCTCGCTAGCTTAGACTTAGCTAGCAAAATAAAATTATAATTTTCTTACATACCCATTGTTTCGTTTTTTTTTTTTTTTAAGTGTGCCTTTATTAAATACTTGTTATTACGCTTTTTTATTGCTCCTTAAAAAATCTAGTTTCAATATTGTTTATTACATCATTTATTCTACCAGTTTTAACAATAAAAAAACACATTATAAAAATATTGTTCTGATTAAATTTTTCATTACCTCTATTTTTGATCAAAAGTCTTTTAGCAAAATTTTCTCATAATCTGGAGCAAAAGTACCGAGAACCATTTTTACAATGTGATGTCCAAGCGTTGGAGTGCATTGTCAGAAAGATACAAGTAGATGGGTGACCATGAGTGAACACCGTGTGTTCATGCGTTGATTGAGAAAATCAACGGTTCATGTCTGTGGTTCGGAATCCACGTTATACTGTAGGTACCGTCTGGATGGCATTACCCAGACGTAAATGAGACTGTGGGAGAGTAATTATTTGTAGAATGCCCTGGTGGTACAGCCGCGTAGTCTAAAAGATGCCGTGAACTGGAATATCTGCATGTTTTGGTATTTAGACAATGTTGACGGAACTAAGGAAAAAATAGTTTAAACATCTAAAAACCCGACACCCACTGTACCTAGTTCTTAGGTTTCGTGGGCTGTCATTAAGATAAAAAAATGTAACAAGACATTTTACTACATCTTAAGGATAAACATCCTTTTTAGTCTTTAACGCTTTTTTTTGGACTTTAATGAGGCCTCATTTAAGGTTTTTTTTGCTTTTTAAATCTAGTTTTCTAAATTTAAATTTTTATACGTAAAGCCTGATTTGAAGGACCAACACTATTATTTATTGTATTTATTTCATATTAGAAGTGATGGATTTCTTAAGCTTTTTTTTCGGTAAGCAAATGCGTTTTGACATTAGAAATTTTCCAATCAAACTGCATTTTTTTATATAGAAATTAATTAATAAGTAAAAATAATTAAACTTAACAAAAAATATACAGGATATTATGTACATTTTTCAAAAAAATTAATAAACTTTTCTTGAATTTCTGGTGTATCAAACACTTATCGTAAGAAATTATTTATGAAATCTTAAAACAGCGGCCACGCTACTAAATACGTTTTAATTGCATTTATAAACATTTTTATATGCATAATTTTGTCGTAAATAAAACTGAAACATGCGTTTCAGAACTTAATTATTTCAATTTATTATATTGCTTGGCATTTAGCTTTTACATAAATGGGCTTTATCTTTAGAATTAATTATTTATATACTTAATGATTCTTTGTTACAATAGTGGTAAATGTTTCGTTGTAAAAAAATACTTTTTTAGCAAATAAATTAAATTTAAAGTTAAAAAATTTTAAATAATTTGTTTCCTGAATATTTAAAAGAATTCATGTCTAGAACATAGCGCGAATCTTATCGACTTGCTTACCAGTGAAAATTTTACAAAATTTTAATGTGTTATTACCCAGGTCAAACTTACTTTTTTTGTTGGCACAAACTGGATATCTATACAGGGTGATTAATAATTAAATTTAAAAATACGCTTGACTGCACCTACAATACCAATATTTTGCTTTAAATTTAAAATTTTTTTTAATATAACTGGATTGATAGTTTACATACAGGGTACTAAATATACCCTATAAGTTATTATTATTTAAAAATGTGATACCTTTACACACATTCCGAAATTTAATATTATTTTATAATGTTCCACAGGGTGTACTGGGTCTTTGATTATATTTACGTGGCTTCTAAAGCATCTATTTTTGAAGACAGAAAAAAATGTTTTATATAAAAATTGTAGGTTTTTTTCATATTGTCTTTTAAAATTATCAGTAAAAAAATATCGCAATAAAAAAGGGAAAATATAGGCAACTTCAACTTTTTTAAATGTAACACCCTGTATATTATGCGCCACAATAAAAGATCTTTTTTTTCTGATTTCAAATATAATACATTGATGATATTTGAATGAACCATTTTTGAGATATTTAAGCTTAAAATATAAATAAATTTAAAAAAAATCATATTAGTATCAAGAAAGCTATGAAAACAATAAAATTGTTTTGTTAAATTTGACGTATTGATTTGTAAAATTTTTCATTTTAAATATAAAACGTAGTTTTTATAGCTTTTTTGTGGATGGGCTATTTAGAAGAACAAAAAATCGCGTCTTTTGTATGGTAACAATAATAATGTGACGAGAGTGCAAAGGGAATATTACTTATTATATCCTTAACAACGGGTACCATCTACAGATACTATTAAATACATATTAAGAAAGTTTATTGAACGAAAAAGCTTTAAAATGAAGGAAAGGACTGCAGCACGAAATGAAAACAAAGTTTTGGATATCCTCGTTTTTTTAGGATAATTATTATACTTTTTTTAATAAACTAGCACTAACTACTTTTAATAATAATTTTAGAAAATCCTGAAATATCAATCTCGGATGCGGCATCTGAACTTAATAAAACAGATTATAAAATTTATTTAACCTCAAAATTTTACAAATTTTATCCTTATAAATTTGTCCGTTCAAAATCTTCCTGAACAAAACATGCAGAACCCACCTAAGTATGCATTGGAAATAGCTAGGTTTATGCAGCAGAGTCTAGAGTTTTAAATAAAACTCTATTCACCGACAAGTCTTCTTTTACTTTAGCAGTTTAATCACAAAAATAAACATTATTGGTCCAGAGAAAACCCTCACCAAATTCAGCAACATAACAATTTTATTGTTTCCATGGCTTTCTTGATACTGATATGAAACTTTTTTGTAATTTATTAATAATTTAACCTAAAATATCTCAAAAATGGTTTATCCAAATATCATCAATGTATACATATATATATATATATATATATATATATATATATATATATATATATATATATATATATATATATATATATATATATATATATATATATATATATATATATATATATATATATATATATATATATATATATATATATATATATATATATATACAGTGCTTTCATTTCAAAACGAACCACCCTAAATATCTTTAAAAAAACACTCACCAAAAAAACAAAGAAACACGTCGTACGAAGTTTAATTTCGTATTTGATAAAATTTTATCGGTCACCTCCTAACCTCCAGTTAACCTCACTTTGATATGTCAAATGGCAACCCCCATAGTGTGACACATCATTGTAAGCGGCATGAAATTTGCTATCCAACAGTACTAAGATACTTTAAATCGATGGACGTAGAAGCGACTTAGAAGTAAAAATGTGTGTTAATTAGTTTATCGTGTTCAAATAATTTATTTTATCAAATGCTCAAAATGTGCGCCGCTATTGGCGAGACAATAATAAAGTCTGTATTGAAATTCTTCGCGAACGTTGGCGAAAGTTTGTCTGGTAATACCCCTGCATTCTAGTGTAATTCTACATTTAAGTTCTTGAATATTTGCAGGTGGCGTTTTGTAAACTTTACTTTTTAAATAACCCCAGAGAAAAAAGTCTACAGGAGTTAAGTCTGGAGACCGTGCTGGCCATTCGATGGCACCTCGTCTGCCTATCCATGTGCCTGGAAACTGTTCATTGAGCCACTCTCGAACTGCTAAAGCATAGTGGGGAGGGGCTCCATCTTGCTGGAAATGCAAATTATTTTCACTGAGTTCCATAGCACCATTTTCATCCACCTGATTTTCCAAAGATTGGACGATAGAAGGGTATACGCATTTTCCAAAAGGTTCAGATACAGTTGCCCAGTTAAATTTTCTTCCAGAAAGAATGGCCCGATAATTTCGTTTCCATAAATACCTGCCCAAACGTTGATCTTCTCTGGAAATTGAGTATGTCCTTCCTGAAATATGTGCGGATTTTCATTATCCCAATATCTGCAGTTATGTCTATTAAGAATTCCATTTAAGAAGAAAGTTGATTCGTCAGAAAAGCAGATATTTTTGATCAAATGAGGGTCTTCGTCAATTCGCTGGCACATTGATTCGCAAAATTCTATTCTTCTATCATAATCGTCTTCGTTGAGTTCATGAAGAATTTGTATTTTGTATGGAAAAAACTTATTCTTTTTCAAAATTTTGTGCACGGAACCCGTAGAAATATTGGTCAGCTTAGAAACTTTTGGAATAGACAACGTCGGATCTATTGCGAACTGTCCTAGTACCTCAACCTGGCGTGCTTCGTCTAAAACCCTTTCATTAGTACTTTTCTTGTTGCATACAGATCCAGTTTCTTCAAACTTACGCACCAATTCCATTACATATTTATGCCCCACGTTTTTATTTTGATGCATCTCATTGAATACTGTGGCGGTTCTACGCGCGCATCGATCTTCAGCCCCATATAGGAAAATTATTTCTATTTTCTCTGCTAGAGTATACACCATTTTAAAATCAAGATTCTTAATTTAAAACTAACGATGTCAAAATGACAATCCTAACAGTAATATTTAACTGGTTCCTAAACGTCTTAAAAACTTGTGCTATTGCAGTGTTTTGCTGTAGCAGGTAACACAAAAAATAATAATTGGAATGAATGTACACTAAAATAGTCTGCGAGGAATTTCAAAACAAGCTTGTCTCGCCAATAACGGCGCACATTTTGAGCATTTGATAAAATAAATTATTTGAACACGATAAACTAATTAACACACATTTTTACTTCTAAGTCGCTTCTACGTCCATCGATTTAAAGTTTCTTAGTACTGTTGGATAGCAAATTTCATGCCGCTTACAATGATGTGTCACACTATGGGGGTTGCCATTTGACATATCAAAGTGAGGTTAACTGGAGGTTAGAGGTGACCGATAAAATTTTATCAAATACGAAATTAAACTTCGTACGACGTGTTTCTTTGTTTTTTTGGTGAGTGTTTTTTTTAAAGATATTTAGGTTTTGAAATGAAAGCACTATATATATATATATATATATATATATATATATATATATATATATATATATATATATATATATATATATATATATATATATATATATATATATATATATATATAATATATGATATTTTTTAACCGATAATTTCAAAAGATAATATGGAAAAAATCCTACAATTTTTATATAAAATATTTTTTTCTGTCTTCAAAAATAAAGGCCTCAGAAGCCACGTAAATATAATCAAAGACCCTGTACATTAATTTTTTATTATTATTTTAATACTTAAAGAAATGCTAATAAGCCAGTTATAACATAATCATGTAGAATACTCTAAAACTCAATAATTAAATATTAGTAGCCTAATATTTTGGTTTTAATTTTTTACATAATATGACAGATAGGTAAAGCATTTTTTTTTAAATTATATTTAAGAATAGTGACAAAATAACTGGCTCAAATAGCAATAAATAAAAAAACAATGCCACCTTATGTTTCTTTTTTGACCTCACCTTTGCCTATTAATAATAACCATTTATTAGGTCACTTTTTTAACTCCTTATACAAATTATCAAGAAAATACAGGTTTTAATATAATTTTATTGGTGGTAAAATACAATTTTGCATTTTGGAGGCAGAAAAATTAATAATAAATGTCGTTATACTTGTAACGCAGGTACAGTGCAAGCGTCTAGCTATCAGGTTTGTGCCAGTACAAAAAATGTTAGTCTTGACCAAAATTACAACATATTAAAAATTTGTTAAACTCTCACTGGTCACCACGTTTCGCTGCTGGAAAAATATTCTATTTTATTTTCAAATAAATATTTGTAAAAAAATATTGTATATAATTAAAAATAAAAAAAAAAATTGTCGGGATGTAAAATATACACGTAAGTAGTTCCGTGTCCTTTCTCGACTTTCTTTCAATTTACCCAACCTTGTATCCCTTCTTGTTTAGGATATTCCAATGGTAAGCAATAAATTTGAACTACCCTGAATATAAGAAAACATATTGAGTCACAATATTTATCGTTAATGATGAATGATGACTTTGATGCTCTGGTATAAATCATTCAAAAGGTAAAAAACCCTAAAAAATTTATTATGTCGTCCATGGGAAAAACGCTAATGTGGGTAAAAAGCTTTTTACAAACTTTTATCACAGCAAGATTGTACAAAAAATTGCTTTAAGAGGATTATTACATATTTGAAGATCACAAAAATTAAAAAGTTAGCCTTTTTCCTTAATGTTTAAAAGGACAAACAGTCTGAAGTCTGAAATTTCAAAGAAAGCTTGATTCGGACAAAATTGTTTAAAAAATTTCAATTTGACCATTTTTTTTCTGACATTTTTTGAAATTACAATACAATTCTTATGGATTTAGGACACAATAAATAAAATACTTATAACAGGTTTAGTAGAATGCCGTGTTTATAGATAATTTATTTGGTAATTTTTGGTGCAGGATATAGTTTAATTTTAATTAATCTACACTCATATGTATATCACATAAAATTATGTAAATTCAAGTGGAACTTCCGTGTTGTTCCAAAAAAGATAAACCTTGTTTACGACAACCGTCCAAAATGACGTCGCCTAAGGCTCATTTCGTATACAAAAAGCAAATATTTGTTTGGGGTTGTTAATTTGGACGTTTGCTACCAACCCCCTGAGGGTTGCATATCGCCAGACGCAGTGTTTGCATTGCGAGCCTCAAATGAACGTTACTGCAAATATTAAATATGATAGACGACAGTGAGAATGAAAATGTTCATTGTGAGGATGATACACATTTTTCTGATAAGATTAAGCAACTTTAAAATACCTTAGAAAATGAACAATAAAATTGTATGTGCATCCCCTACGACAAGATTAGAGTTCTATAGCAACAACGGCAAAATATTTAATTACTTTAAAAATTTAGAAACAGATTAAGTCAGGTTTTAAATGAAAATACTTTAATTACCAATGTAAGTGTCAGTTTATGTATACAGTGTGCGCATAAAGTCTGGACTACCCCTAAGGTTATCTTAAATTTTTCGAAAAGAATTGTTTTCTTATCCACATTATGACGTCATTCATTTGTTATCCATTTGTTATTTATTTATTTACAACTGTCAAGGTTATGACGTCATTGATGTTTTTTTTAAATGGTAACATTCGATTGTGATACATACATCATTTGAAAGCTCTTATCTCATACAAATGGCGTTCATTTCAATTCATTTAAAAAATATCCTTATTTATCTGAGAATGAATGACTAATTACTCTTTAAAAAAATATTAAAAATAGCAATAAGAGCCTCTGCTTGCATCTCGTAGGATATTTCTAAGGTAAAATTTGTATTATTTTTATTCTTATGCTGCCACCTCAGTTCTCTAATACCTTTTTAAAAAAATAATTAGGTATCTTATAATTAATATTGACAATAAGGGGTTCTCTTGAATGTCAAAATCCTTTTTTGCTTTCACTAGCTTGCTTTTGCAGTTTGACCCCATCGGGTCATGGTCAAGAGATATTTCAAGGTCAAATCTGCCAAATTATAATTTTACAGATTTGACCATGGATTCATACTTAGCGATCTCAAAAACATAAGTAATTTATTTACGAATAATTTTGCAGAATTGGCCTTGACGTTCCCTTGACCCTGAACTGATGGGGCCAAACTGGCCCTGGATTTGGAATCAGCGAGCCCAAAAGCCTAAAGATATCATAGTCTTTCGAGCCTACATTTTTTTATTGGGCTGCGTAATTTTGCAGATTTGAGCTTGAAATGCGCTTGACCCTGACCTGATAGGATTAAACTGATTCCGGATTTGGGTTTGACGACCCCAAAAACATAAAGATACATGGTCAAGTCTTTCGACTTTTTTTGTGGGTCTGTGTAATTAGTCATTTACTCATGATTAAATAAGGATGTTTTTGACTTTTAAATGGACCCATTTTGAAATGGCTTAACAGAATCGAGTCAATACTTAGAATCATACCGTATGAGACAAGAGCTTTAAAATGACGTATTACAAGCCGTATGTTGCCTTTTAACAAAAATGCCAACGACGTTATAACTTTGACAGCTGTCAATAAATAAACAAATGAATTTCGTTAAAATGGGCTAGAGAAAGAATTAATTGACCAGCGTTCTTAAAAGATATAAAAATTATTAAGGATTAAACCCATTATCGATCAAGTCTTCAAAATTAAAATAAAATATGACCACAAGCCTATATAGTCTTTATTTAAACTTTTACAAATTATAGCCAATATACAAGCCAAAGTTACACAGACCTAAATATATATTTTACTAAAGTTTATTTTTTTTCTAAATTTAACAAATTTATATTTTTTTTATACATAGATTCAATATAATTATAAATAGTGAAATTATATTTAATTAAATAAATAAGAAAATAATAGGGGTATTTTATTATTTCCCCATTTTTTTTAATAACACTTTTTAAAATTTTTGTTTTTAAAACTTTACGACCGATTTTCTTTTGATATGCTTTTTCAATCTTGAAATCTTTCACGCTTATGAATTCATAAAGTAGTTAAATTTAGTATAAGTTAAATAAAAAACCTAAGAAAAATTTTAAGTAAGTATTTGGGTACTTTTTTTTTTACTGCATGGGGTTTTATTTTTAAAATTAACTTTAAAATATTTAAAATTTTAAGGAATATTCAACCAATTCGATTGGAGTAAGTTTTTCATCGAAATTTTCGTCTCTCATCCGGTCTAATAACAATGCCCTCTTTTAGTTTAGCTTCCGACAAAGATGGGAATACTGAATGCAAATATTTAAATCAATCGTTTTGTTTATCTAAGGCCTTTACAAATTGCTTCGTAAGTACAAGTTTTATGTGCAAAGAAGGAACTAGAATTTTTTTGGGTAGGACTAAATACTGTCGAACTATATTTTTTCTTTCTGGCTTCAAATTAGTTCTTGCTGGCCATTTTTGTCTTGTATAATGTTCTGCTCTGTTCCTGCTATCCCATTCGCATTAAAACCAGGAATACTTTGTTGCCTAATAACATGGAAAGTATTTTTAAATCTCCACATACAATCCATCCATGTTGTTCGTAACTAAATTGAGTCAAAACTGTGACCGAAATTTTGTAACAGTCTTTTAAATGTACAGAATGGGAAACGGGCAAAAAGAGTGTTTGTTTCCATTATGAAGTAGAACTGCCTTTAAACTTCCTTTTAACGAATCAATGAAGAGCCTCTAGTCATTAGCATCGTATTCTATGCCGTACATCTTCACTAACCCGTGAATGTCTTTGCAATAAACGAGATCTTTATGTTCAGCGTAAATAATTGCAAAATCCTTTTCTCTGTTACGGTACCAACAGAATGAGGTACCGGGAAAAAGTAAGTTCATCTCTTGTTATCTCGAACCAAGAAGTTCTGCGGCATCTTTGGGTAGTCCTAAATCCATAGTCAAATCATTTAATTCTGCCTGGTTAAACCATTTTGGTTGGGAAGAAGCCTTCAAATTAGGATTCAAATTATCCTGGTCTTCTGAACTACCATTTTCAAATAATTCGCTAGCATGCATAGTATCGATGGAGGGCGGAGGTAATGGCTGATCTTCATTGAGTTCATTGTTGCGTTTTCGCAACAGTCAAATTCCAGTCAGATTTACTTGTGGGCATGTTTTTCTTTATTAATTTAGATACAGATTCGTTTTGGACTAGTACAAGAAATCTTCCTAATTTTGGTTCCCAAAAGGTATATTTGCTACTTTACAGTGATTTGAGAAAAAAAGTTCATAATGGGCAACAATTTTCATAATTTTAAGATTTTAAAAAAATATATTGATAGATTAATTTAATATTTTATTATATAGAATAAATAAATGTACTTTTATGATTATAGTAAAGAAATTTTAAATAACCAAAATGTCCTAGCTGTGAACTAAAAAAAAAGCAAAACAGGTGTTGCGTAGTATTAAAATGTTTGATTTACTTTATTAGTTTTAAACAATAAATTTCAAACAAAAAAATGTCAAGTCTTAATGTTAATCGATAGAACATTATATCGATAGTGACTCATCTACGTTCCAGAAAACAATTAAAAGCACTGATGAATCGACCTTAATGTCGAAAGTTGGAAACAAGGTTGGTGGTTTCACCGTTCATTACAGCCATTAGTTTGCCATCTAATAATACGTACTTGGGAGGGTCTTTATTGCGATATTTCTCATTTCAGTATCGAGCGAATGAGGATGAGGAGGTATTTAGAAAAGGAAAGCTACATACGGTGAATTGCGATATAAAATCTAACTTAACTGAACAACGTTTCAAAAAAATCTTTATAGAGAGACTTTAAAAAAGTCTGACTACTAAATAATATCGATTTCCTAAGATTTTACTGCCCAGCGCCAAGTAGCAATTTTGTAAACTGTTCCATATAAAATGTCTAAAATTAAATTTAAGCTTAAGTGGATCAAGAGCATCTTATCTTCTTTAATACCTAGAAATCCTTTGACCTGGATGAAATACCAGCAATTGTCTCAAAAAAAAGGTGCTCTCGAACCTGCACCTGCCTTAACTATCTTCTTTTAAATTTCCTATGACACGGGCATTTTTCTGGAGAGCCGGCGCGTATGCAACCTATTCCCTAAAAAGAAACTAAAACTCGCCATTTTAATTATAGACCCCTATCTCGTTTTTCAGTAAAAATAATGAACAAAATCATTAATTCTTAAATTTTAAAGTATTTGGTTAAGCAAAAATATTACATGATAGACAGTATGTATTTTATTGCAAAAGATCCTTAGCCCTCCTTTGGTTTGTTTTACATAACAGAAACAAATCCCTCTAAATTGGCGAATCCCAGAACATTACTTTTAATATGTCTAAGGCTTTTGACCTGGTCTGACATAATGCGCTACTAAGCGAACTTCCTTCCTTCAGTCTTCCACCTAAACTATGTTCTTGGCTTTCTAGTTTTCTTTTTGACCGACATATATCAGTTATTGTATATCTTACCAGATTAATGGTATGGTAACTCAGAGCTCATTACTGGTACCCTAGGGCTCAGTACTAGCACCAACTTTGTTCTTGCTTCACATTAACGATCTCCTTTCTTTCACCATTAACACAATTTATAGTTTTGCTAACTATAGTACTCTTTATCAGTAGCGTATGCTTGAGGAGACTGCATACTTTTTGAAGCAAATTTAATAATTCTGGAAAATAATTTAATTTTTTGTCTAGGTTATATTTTTATTTTTTTAAATAGTTGTCCCCCTTTCCACTTTTTAAAAGAAATATATACCACTGCCCTTTATTCTAGTATTCAGTTTTTGAAGTCAGTCCCTAAGTCTTATTTGGAAAGCAAGCGCAGGATAATGCATATATCACGGTCACAGAACCTTAAACTACACCAAAAATCCTGTCGAATTCAATGCCTCAACAACACAATTCATCATGTTTGCTGTCGCAAAAAAAGTGGCGTAACTACGTAACCCAGGGCCCCGGGGTAAAAATGAAATTGGGGCCCTACCTATGGCTGTTTTAATAAGTAAAAAGTTTGAAAGGTATCGAACTATTTTATTATTAGCTCCTTAACGCCGACTGCAGGGCCTTACACAGCAAAGCTGTTTAATACTAGGTTTATGTGTAAGCTACACATATACCGAGTAATTGGCATTGTCGTTTTAGCATTACACAGTGTAATAGAGTAGAAAATATATAACTCAAAATCACACAATTTATAGCTTAAAAAAACCTTTCCACGAGGGACACTCTAAATATTTACATTATGTAGCACTAAAAGTAAGCCCGAACATAATCTGGACGTATTTTTGCATAGTTTGCGCGAATAAATAATTATAATATTTGTATTACTATCAATTAAAATAATTACGTGAAATCAAATTAAGTCAACTATAATAATAATGTAATACTAGTTAAAAAAAAGATCGAGAACGTTCCTCTGTTTCGAGATGTTTTGTAGGGTATCAAAATTGCATTTTACTTTTGAATTCGTGGGAAAGCATACTTGATATATGTACTGTTATAATTGATAAACTCAATAAGTTCCTAATTATTTTTTTAATATTTTGTTAATTGTAGACCAAGTTACATTTTACCGTTTTTTGTAATTTTGTAGAGATTATAAAGGAAGGATATATAAACTTCTTATCGTGATCTAGGATTATTTAATCATTTATTAAAATTTATAGCAAATACCTACAAATTTTAATTTCATATTAACTGAGTTGCCATGCTAAAGCCTTGTTACATTTACATTTTGAAGCTGGGAAAAAATTACCATAATTTAATTCTAGTCATTTGAGATTTGCTAATGAAGAAGCTAAAAAATGTAAAGACAACATTTCTTTATATGATTTAAATATTTAAATAACTAAACATCGCTCAGTAGGCCAAGAGGCCTTCTGAATTGGGGGGCTCCGGGATGCTGGTGTCCTCCAATAGCTACGCTTCTGCTTCCAATACTTATCCTTTACTTAAAAGTAGCCAAGTTCTATAGAATAAGTAGGTTTGTTCCAGCACGTCGAAAAACCATCACCGAACGATCACGCCATGCGCAGTGATTAAAGTACGTTCCAACAGAGACGTGGGATTTATCGGACGATCCGTTTGTGTACCAAAAAACTTGGGATCTTTAGACGGTTTAGAACGGTTCTGATAAATGAGGTTTGTTCCAGACGTCGAAAAACCGTCACCGAACGATCACGCCATGCGCAAGTGATTAAAGTGCGTTCCAACAGAGACGTGATGGTTATCGGACGATCCTGTTTGTGTACCAACAAAACTTGGGATCGTTTAGTTACGGTTTCAGAACGGTAATTCTGATACATGGCCTAATTGAAAACTGTTTGGTTATTGCTTGAACATCTTGGCACTGGATTTTTGATTTTTAACAGCTGTTTCATGTTTATTGTTATATTTCATCTTCATATGTTTACTGTTAAGGTAGGATTATGCAGAAAAGTTAAATTAATTTAGTTAACAAAAATTAAGTTATTATAAATTAAGACATTTGTGAAAACATGCGAATCAGTTTAAAAATAACAATAAAATTTAGCATACGTAGGGCAAATCACTGTTAATAGGGTTTTCGTGATTTCTATTTTATTGGTGCACTCTCTGGCAGCTGTCCGGTAATTTGTTAACTTCTTAAATAATGTTTGTCTAAAAATATATACTTTTGTTACATTTTATAACGCATGGGAAAGACAGTTTCTGTAAGTTTTATGATGTTATTGTGTGGGAGTTTAAATATTTTAAAAATGAAACGTTTATTTCATTTTATGATAAGGTTAAAACATTTAAAAAGTTAAGAAATTTAAAAGTTGTTTATCTTTTAACTTAACTTAATTTTAATTTATGTGTATAATTAAAACCATTTGATCACATAATGTTTATCTTTTCTTGTGTGACTTTAACTTATTTTAATTTTTCTGCATAATCCTAACTTTATTTAGCGTGCAACGTGCTTTAGAATTTTCTATTTCCTTGCTTGTTTAATCATTCAAAAACATTAATTTTTACATCTCCTAAGCACATCATTAAATTTAATTATCTTTAAAGATGAGTGACGATATTATGAGTGATATTTGCCAACTTTGATCACAAAAATAATAAGTAGAAAAGTAGAGTTATATTCTTAAAACAAAAAATTCAAAAACTTTTGATTTGACAGTCCCAAGAACGATCCACAAATCGATCCAACGTTTGTACTTTTCGTATCGTTACGAAACTATTTTAAGGCCGCGCATGCGTCTAAGCGCACCAAAAAACAGTTCAAAAACGATTTCGAAACGATACCGGATTTCTTGTTGGAACAAACCTAGTGTTCTTTAACTCTGGGGGCGTTACCCTGAAGAACGATCCTAATTGGCACAAATATATTATTCTCCTCTAAATCTCTAAATATTTTAGTCCTTTGTTAATACACTGCCTCTTACTTTATTTAAAACACTTACGGTACGTTAGTACTTAGTCTCTAAGCCTTTGTGGACTGTCCCAAGATAAACAAAACGCCAGTTCAAAAAATTTTATGAATAATTTTAAAAATATCAAAAAAAGCTAGTATTTTGAATACTGAACAGAAAATTCTTTATTATGTATTTTTTATGCAGTAATGTAAACTTATGTTCTGCCATGAAATATTTAATTGCTCGAACTAAACTTGCAACTAGGCTTTAAGTATGGCAACTTACTTTAAAAAATGAAATTTGTAGGAAGTGCCCCTAACGAATAATCATGCACGATAAGAAGTTTACATATCTTTTCTTTACAGTCGCTACAAAAAAAAGTAGAACATAACTTGGTATGAAATCGTTGAAACATTAAAATAGTAACTAGGAGATTATTGGGTTTCAAAATGAAACATTATTTTAATGAGCCCGTTATTAATTATAAGTATGACAGTACATATCACAAATATACTTTGGTACGAATTCCAAAGTAAAATGCAATTTTACAAAACATCTCAGAGCAGAGTTACGCTCTCGATTTTTTTATCTAGTCTTGTAACTCATTGTACCCTAAATTTCATAGATTAGGTTTTATTCCACATAATTACTTTAATTAAAATCAATATTTAATTATAATCATAATCATATTCATAAATATTAATTTTATATTTTTTTATTTATTTGGGCAAACTATGTGCAAATATTTCCAGATTACGTTAGGGTTTACTTTTAGTGCTACATAATGTGAACATTTACGGTAACCCTGTTGCAAAGCAGGTTTTTTAGTCTTAGCTATAAATTGTATTATTTTTATTTAAATATTATCTACTGCATTACACTGCACTACAGCTGACGATAAAGAGCTTAAAATTAAGTAGCTCTGCACCTTTGAAGAATTTATATTTTAACCATAGCATAGGTCCCCAGTTACCTATTTGCCCTAGGTCCCTTGGTTATGTAGCTACGCCACTGCGTTTCAGATTTTTTGCTTGCTTTCTGCAATATGACAATTACCTATTTTAAAATTTCATAAATCTGAATTTTAATCTTATGTGCATAATTACACTTTGGTAAATTTTCCACCATTAGTTTTATGGCGTATTGCAATAACTTAAAAACATAAGTTTTAATGGCCAAATGCTATAATCCATTCCAATTTAAATATACTTACTCACATAAATACAGTTCATAAGACCCATCAGGATCACATTAAGAATAAAAATGGAAGCGTCTCTTTAACCGCTTGAAAACACTTATACCTCTTTTGTATAGCGAAAATGTCTACAAAATTGCCACAAATTACTATAATTACATGTTCGAGTTTGAATCCCCTCGTGGGGTGTCGAAAATTATAGAGCGCAAGATTTTTAAGAAATGCCACGAAGGTACTTTAGTAAATTGCTCTTATTGTGGTTTATATATGAAAATAATTTATATATGATTGTGACGGTTTTATTTAAAAATAACAAAAAAATATTTTTTCGTCTTTTTCCGGCAAATATGTGCTTTAATTTTAATTTTTTATTAACTAACTAGCCGGAAATAACTAAAATTTTTGGTATGGACACGAGTTATGGAGGCGGGAATATGGGGATAAATCCCCTGATAAGCCATTTGTACCCGCCAAAGGTTTAAAAGTAGAACACCTTGCAAATTCTATTTTAAATGGACTGCAAGCTTGTAACATTGATTTGAATAACTTGATTGGACAAGGTTAGGATGGAGAAAGTAATATGTCTGAAAAGTTTTCTAAAGTGCAATCACTTATCCGTCAGAAATATCCTAAAGCACTTTATGTGCGTTGTGCTGCACATTGCTTGGATTGAGCTATACCAGAAGCTAGTAGTATGTCGCAAATCGGAAACAGTCTTAGCACGATGGAACGTCTTTACGATTTTTTAAAAACACCAAAACGTAAGAATGTTTTTCGTAAACTAATTGATACCTGAAAGAGCCTACTTCCACCAAATCGCTACTAGATGAAAAGCAAAATACCAGGCAGCTAGTGATTTCATAGAATTAAATGAACGTATAGTTGATGCTTTGCGGAAAATTTTATCCTGGCAGGATGCATTTAATGCTACTTAGTAATTTCCTCAAGGGTGAATTTATTATATCAATGTATATTGTTTAACATATCTTTAATAGTGATTTGCCCTTATTCCGTATTATGAAAAAAATCGATATTGATTTGAAAGAAGCTATAGCAGTGAACGACGATGCGGTTTGCACTCTGAACAATGTAAAAAATAAGGCAGATGATGAATTCAATTTGATATTTCAGAAGTCAGTTTAAGTGACACTTTTTAATCTTTTTATTAAGTTTCTATTAAATATTTAATTTTTTAAAAATAATGTTATTAATCCCACTCGCGGATTAACTGTTTAAGAAACCTGCAAGTAACATAAATTCGAAAATCAGAATATAAAGATATGTAAAAAACCAAAGGCATAAAGTCAATCCCGATATTTTCATGGACATAAAAAATCCAGTAAGAGAATATTTTGAAATATTACTGTACTTACCATGTGTTGATTTTTTTTGTTAATAAACTAAAAAAAGCATGTTTTTAAAGGATTACTTTTGCTTATTCTTTTAAGAAAATTATTAGCACAGTCCACAATTATTTAAATACCTATTAACTAATTTTTTGCCAGAAGTTTTTAAGGGCTGTGGCTGAACCAAGACCGTGGTTTGAGGGGTTAAGCAGGCTCCAACATAATTAAGAACGACGAGCTATACACCTACTAGATATGTGTAGCAAAGCTGCATATCCACACATTTACTTATTTCTAGAGTATCCTCTCCCATAAAACAACTCTGTCTACGCCACTGATGGACACAAACCACTTAATCTCTCGTCACCCGTAGATTTTTTAGATGCTAAAAATATTCTTAGCTGAAAAAGGTACTTTCTATCCCAATTATTATTTATTTAAAGAAATACAAAATTATTATATTTATTTGTATAATATACTGTATTGTTCTGCCAATTAAATCAGCTTATTGTTAAAAAGTATGGCACAAAAATCCGTTATTTTTAAAAAAATTAGAACACAAATGTGAATACTACATTATTATACATGCAATAAGTACCCTTAACCCCCCCTCCCTAAAAATGGATCACCTTAAACACAGTCTAATGATTTTCCACAAATGGAAAATATAAAAGTAGAACAAAATAATAAAATATTCATACTAATGACAAATCGAAAAAAATACTGACATACAAATAAAAATTAAACTAATTCATTGTTTTTAAATTATATATAATATTTTATTAAATAATATATTGTGTTCGTATATAACAATTACTAAATATGTCTTTCAATCGATTTTGTAATAATCAACTTTCTTGTGATAAAAAAAATAAAAAATTATAAAATTTATTTTCAAAATACAAAAAAAATATCTAGGGTTTTATACCGTTCGACGTGGACTTTTTTCCCTCGAATTGATATGACAGGTTTTCTTTATTTATATAATGTAAAATAAAACCATTTCCTTTCTAATTTAAAAATTATTTTAAAATAATATAGATATTTTCTGCTGATGACTTATTCTTTTAATGGCGCTAGGTATAAATTTCAATGACGTTGTGTTTCTTTTTGGAACAAAAATGTATTTTAAAGCACTCTATAATACTATTAATAGCACTGGTTTCAGGGTTGAAAAACCGAGAAGCCTACAAACAGCATAAAAAAAAACGTTTTAATTCATGCAAATAGTTGATCTTTTTCTTAATTAATTTATTTACCTTTTTCTTTATATACTTATTTATTTTTTACATAAAAAATTTTAGAATCAAAATCTACGCACCAGTGAACTCTAAGGGATGTATTGATACCAGTGATGTAAAAAATGTCTTTTTAATTACCAATTTTTAGATGATTGTAAAGTGACGATAATAAAAGAACACAATTGAATAAAGTTATATATATATAAAATATATATATATATATATATATATATATATATATATATATATATATATATAGTTTTTGTTAAGGATGTAGCACGTTTATTTTAAATGCGATGGTGGTGTAATGGTCAGCATAGTTGCCTTCCAAGCAGTTGATCCGGGTTCGATTCCCGGCCATCGCATTAACTTTTTTATTTAATATATATTTTTTATAATATATACAGGCAGAGCAGAAATTAAATTAACAGTTTTATTTAAATTAAAATTATCTTAAAGTTGTGAAAGAAATTATCTTACAGTAAAGTATTGCCATTAATTTTTATAAAACAAAGAAGGAAAATGTTACTGTTATTTTTATATCATAATAGTATTTTTAAAACATTACTTTGTGTAAAACGTCTAAAATGCAAAAAATAACTGGAAATATAGAGATTAATTTTAATTTGATGTTTATCGACAAATCGACATATTTATTCAAATTTTTAGTATTTTTATCTCCATTTATATAAAGCTAAAAGAATTAAATTTTAATGGTATTTCCATATTAAACTAAAAAAAGCAAATTTTGAAACAAACAGATCAAAAATTTAACTTTTCGTCTGAAAACTGAAATTTGACGATATGATATATGGAATTTTAATGTAGCATTTACGTTTCTCTATGACATATGCAAAAATTTTAAGGGTACCAATACGTAAACAATAACTGATATATCAGCCTTTCTGTTGCACTTTAGTGCTACAAACTTTTTTTAGGGTTTAAGAACACAAATCACTTTTTTAAAATATTTTATAAAAACACGAAATTGGAAATTTAAAAGGATTTTGCAGCTGGAAATATTTACCGAGCTTAAATAAATAAATTTAGACGGTGTTTTTTAGATAACGTTTTTGCAACAATACTGCACTACCAGTAATAATCACCTAAAGACGGCTGCAGATACTTGCCAGTTAAAACGTTGAGTTTTGAAATAAATAAAGACAACTAAAGTCTAAAAACATTTTCCATTCAACCTAAATCCTTGTGTATGACTTTGCTACTAAAATGCAGCAAGAAAATAATGTTTTTCAATCTAAAAAATCAGATGACTCTGGTTTGTCTGAGGCAAAGACTGAATCTCTGCCCCACATGCAGCAGCCTTTCTGTTGTATTTTAGTGCTAATAACTTTCGTTTTTAAGGTTAAAAATATAAAGTAGTTTTAAAAAGTATTTTTTTTTATAAAACAGACTTTAAAAATATGGCATTAAATAAAGCTGATTATTACATTCTTCATTAGAGTGGCTGAATTAATAGGATGTTTTTCAGATACTTATTTGGCAATAACAATACTTAGTGCTATTGCAAGAAAATAATGTTTCTCGATCTTAAACCTCAGATAATTGTGGTTTCTCTGAGACAAAGACTAAATCTCTGCCCCACATGCACCAGCCCCTTTCTTGCAGATTGGTGCTACGAACTTTGGTTTTCAGGTTTAAGATCACAAATTACTATTTTTAGATATTTTCTTATATAAAAAAAAACTTTAAAAATATTTTGTTATTAAATGGAGCTGAATATCGATGGCTTAGTATGAAAACCCAAGATTTAGTGAAGATAGTGTAAAGACCTTGTATATCCAAGGAAGATTTACTGCATTTTTTAAGTGTTTACACTGGGTTTTCTCACTTTAAAGCATTTTGTGGATTTTAGTTCAAATCCAAAACATGTAAAACAATTAAAATCTTTTTAGGCAAAATAGTGCAGGGAATCGGTTTTTTGTGTTTCCTGTAAAATTTATATTTTTTGCCATACGAGGTTTTTATACTAAGTCAACGATATTACGGTCTTTATAAAAATGGTTAAATTAAAAGGGTGTTTTTTAAATAGCTATTTAGCAACAACACTGCTTAGTGCAACAGCAAGAGAATAATGTTTCTGGAACTTAAACCTCACATGATTGTGGTTTGTCTGAGACAGAGTTTAAATCTTTACGTAAACCTAACGATAAACCGTATCAGGCGTTTTAAAAATAAACTAGAAAAAGTATTTGATTTTTACGCGTTTAGGTTAATTTGTTTTAAAAAACATATAGCATTTTTCAAAGTAACTGTTATTTACAGCTCTTTCCTCTGACATGACACCATTAAAAAGGGATGTAACTGGCGCGTATTGTATTTTAAAATAATTTTATGTATCCAATTTAGTATTTAAACCATTTTGGAACACTTTATATTATTGTTACAACCTTAAAGTTACAAATAGGGTTTTGTATGATAAGAGCCATATAACTTAGACGGTCTAAACATAAAACATATTCCAGAAGTCAGGAAATATTTCTTGCCTTCCAACATGTATAAATACTCTGTATGCATTAATAATAACCCCACACTTACAAGAAAGCTTTTTTTCCTCGCTCACCGACGAGCACAATATCTGGTTCGTTGGCATGCATCACCTGGTTAAAGATATGCAAAAATGGGCATAAATAATGATCTCACAACATGAAGAGAGGAGGAGACAACAGGCTCACACATAATACTGCAATGCACTAACGTACAAAAGTCATATACTTTTTGAGAATATACAGAGCGGAATTCCCCTTCCACATGAACATCTTCATAGAAATCTACTAAACCTGATAAAGAAAGCGGACTTCTATCACAAGAAAGGGAAGGGCAATAAACCAATAGGCTGCAATGCAAAAATAGGTACGCAACCACGCAACCAACCCCGCTCAAGCAACCAACCAACCAACCACCAACAGGCTGTAAGGGACCTACAAGAAGGATACAAGGCGTCTGAAGAGGCCCCGAACTTTCCACTATGTCCGTTTCTTCATCCTTAGAGTGTTAAAACTGTGGAACCTGCAGAAGTATTTCCTTCCCTTCTAGGCCTCCAAGTTTTTAGGGCATATGTTATTAAATTATCTTTTAAGATTCACTATATTTAAGTACTCCGTGGTCTGTCGCAAGATACAAAAACGGATAAAAATTAGTTACTTATACAACAAGGGCAAAAAGCACAAATTTTTGCACCAAACGTGAAAATTGTCAAACGAGACCATAGGTTGAGTTTGACAACATATAAGTGTAAAGAAGAGCTTTTTATTATAAAATTTTATAAAATCGACTTATATAAAATGAATTATCAGTTACATCTACCTACAGATATTTTTATTGTTATTAGTATTGTTGTGTTGCCATGGTATTGTTACACTGTAATAAACCTGTGTCAAATTTGATTTCAAATTGTATTGCAATCTTGTTGCAATTAAATCAAGCATAAATGCAAAATATAAGCGATTCTGAAGAAGTTCCAGATGATGTGAGGGTAGAAGCTGAAGAGGCGGTATCAAGTCTAAGCCCAATAAATTTGAAACTAATATACAAAGCGTCTTATAAAAGGTCTAAGTATCATTTTGACATATTTTTTATCCAAATCAAAAGAAATGAAACCATCAACTTTATGGTCCGAATTTAATATGGTAAGGTCGATTCTGTCTTTGCAAGAAAACATAAATATTAAGACTTATTCAGTTGGGTATTGACCAAAAAGTTTCATCAAAAGTTTTTTTCAAGGAAGACATACACATTTTTGATCGAAATCCCGGACAGTAAATATTTGATGATGAAGGTTGTCGCAATTTTTTGAGTAGCAGGTGCTTGTAAAAGAGACGAATTAAATAAAATGACAATTGATGGTATAGAACAAACAGATGATATTTTACTGGTAAGAATTTGATTTACAAAAACCCATAAACCAGGTCGTTTGTTATAATCCACGGAATACCCACTTACGAAAAATAGTCAACCTCCCTTGCCCACAAACACCCCACAAGAGGATTATTATTTTTTACAAAAAAAAATGTTTAGTCCAACCTGTTGGAGTCAAGGAAGTTTAAAGGTGTATGGAAGCCCAATGCTATGACCCATTCGATCAAAAAATGTCCAGCCCAGTATGAAAATAACTGTCAGAGTTGGCCCCGCCGATTTTGCGCAATAACGAAATTCCACGAATTAATTTAATGTGTTGCCTACTTACATACCGATAAATCAGTGTGTAGTTAGGCAACACATTATACTTTTATAAGAGCCATATTAGTTTAATTGTTTTGCTTTGTGTGATTATATTTTGTGATTGCAGAAGTTTTTTTGGATTGATAAAAACCTTCTTATTTTAGTGATTAGTGTTTATTAAATTGTGACTATAATTTTGTGTTTATTGTTTGTTACTTATAATATCGTAACAAAATGACTAGAGGTTGTATGGTTTTGTCTTGCAAATCTAAGGGTAACATACCCGGCATTTTTTACTTTAGGTATGTATTTCTTATATTTAAATTAGGTGCTTCTTATGAGACGTAACTTTAGGTAACCGAATAAATAATAATATATTAATTATGAATTATAGAAAATGAAAATTTCATAGGAAATAGCAGTGAGAAAAGTAAGGCAATCTTAACTATCTTTTAGATGATTTCCACAATGTTTGTGTATTTATGTGGATTATTAAAAAGAAATAAGTTTTACATTTAGGTACTTTTATTTCATTTAATACATTCTTTTAAAGGATCAAAATTATTAATTACTGGGCAGACCAGGCAAATTTTAATATATACAGGTCCCTCTAATTGAATAAAAGAAAGTACAATTTTATGTTAAAGTTCCTTTTTGCTTTTTCTGTATTTGTTTAAAAGGAAATTAGATTTTTGGTTTCTTAAACTTACATTATCAACTTTTTAAGCTCGACATACTGTAGACACATAATATTTAACGGTTACTGTTACAATGGATACCTAGGTACCAAAGGTTACTAAACATTTTTAACCACTGTTATTCTGTCTCATGAATGTTTGTTATTAGTGAAAAGTATATCCCTAAAAAGCAGTTATAAAATTTTCACTTTTTAATGTACAACCACAATCTTAGGATTAGATTAAACTCATTTACACTATCTTGCCCTTCTTTTATCACAAAATTGGTGATAGTACATGAAACTATCATACAATGTTTGAAATTTATTTTTTAAAAATCGTGTTTTTTTCTATTTACAAAGATTTTTGGTAAAAATACAAAAACTCCCAAAAATATCGACCATTTAAATAGAAGGCTGTAAAGTGGCGCCATCTATTCTTTCCATATTATATCAGATGATATAAAATCCAATATTACACAATAATTTGAGTATTCTATGGTAGTATCGTTTTATAACCAACAATTTTGTGCAAAAAATAAAAAAAAAAACAGTGAATGCTTGAATTTGACATTTGATGATGTCAACTTTATAGATAGTAACAAAGTATTATGGAAGTCCGGCTCTGACCTACTACTCATTGCGCAAACTCCGCGGGGCCAATCCCCCGATTCCCGCTGCCCTGCACGCCTGGACAATTTTGTTCTACCGTATTGGGCTTCCATACACTTTTAAACTTCCTTGGTTGGAGTAAATACTTTTCTTTCATTTAAGGTTAATTTGAGAAATTATTTAAACTGTATAGTCCATTTTGTGGTTTAATTGTATTAAGATGTTTATTTGTTAATTAATAATTAAAATTGTGCAATAAATGTTGGCTATTTATTTGAATTGTCTAGTGGAACAAAGTTTTTTTGGTAATTGTCTTGAAAGTTGCCTCCTCTCCGATTTTGACCAAATTTGGTATAGGGTTTTTTGGGATTTGGATTACGAATCTGAAAAAATATTTTTTGGCAACGTTTCGTTTTCGAGATATTCATAATCAAAGTTGAAAATCAAACCAACCTTATTTTTACTATAACTTGATTTTTACACTAAAGTGGCACACAATATTTTATAAACACCTTTTAAAACCTTGTATTTTTATTTATTTTACACCTTTTTTCCATTAAATTGCGAACTTTCAAGTTCAAAGGCAGCAGCCATATTTGCTTATAAAATAACTAGTGTATACATGGTTGCGGCCCCGGCGGGGCGTGTGAAAGTTGTTGTTAGCAATTAAATGGAGAAAAGGTGTAAAATAAATTTAAAAACAATTTTTTAAAAGGTGTTTGTAAAATATTGTGCGCTAATGTAGTGTAAAAATCAAGAATTCTGTGCAAAAAGAAGGAGGAATAGTGTAAATAAGGTTAGTTTGATTTTCAACTTTGATGATGAATATCTCGAAAACGAAACGTTGCCAAAAAAATATTGTTTTTCAAATTCGTAATCAGCGCTCCAAAAAACCCCGGTATACCAAATTTGGTTAAAATCGGAGAGAAGGCAACTTTCGAGACAATTACCGTTTTTTTTTGCACTAGTGCAAAGAAGTATCACTTTTAAAAAAATTATTTGAAAAGTATACTTTCTGCACGATTTTATAAAGATAGAAATGTCTTTATTTTATTTAATTTTATAAAAATATAAATTTTGCTACAATTGAATAACAAAAAGAACAAGGTGTGTGTGGTAGTCTTAAATTATAAATATCCGAATAGAATATCAAAATAGCCAAACAAATGGAGAAAATATGTTTCATTTTAGGGCTAAATCGGATATTCACAGGCGCATTTCAAAATTTTAAATAATTCATACAATTTGGATGATAAATATAAATTTGATTGTGACTGTTGATGTGTCTAGTGTCAATTTGTAACTCTTGTAAAATCTTCATAGTTTCTTTTTACGCAAAAGACTTTAAACTTAAAACTCTTTAGACAATTATTATTAAATATAATTATTCTTAAAAAAAAAGTTTTTAAGAAATGTTTTTTTTAAGTCCCAAATTATCTTTTTTTCTCTCGTGCCCTCTCAAAATCTCAGGATGGGAGAATAATAATAAAAAAAAATGCAATAGAGTGTTACAAATCTAGACGCGTATCGTGAAAAAACACATCAAACATAGCTTAGAAATAAAAAAACAAGTCTAACCAATTAGTTGATTTATTAAAATGTATTATAAATTATTGTTTAGTCTTATTAACTGGTTGTTCATTGTGTGCACAATGGATGCCGCTAAGAATGAAACAAAAACACTTTCTCAGCAACATATAGAGCTCATATAGGCAAAGGAGTGTTAGAAACTCAGTACTTTGGCCTGTGGCTTTAAAAGAGTTACAGTCCAGAAACGATTTTCATTAAACTCAAAGATAATAGCAGCCCTGATGCGTATTGCCACAGTGTTCAGGATTCCTACTTCAGGCATGGAATCCACATATTAAAAGATCATTGACACCATTGATAATATTAGTTTTCTAGCAATTTATTTAATTTTTATTACTCTAAACCTCAGTAGGCTATGAAACAAAAAGCTAATATCCTAGAAACGAAAGTGTTGCCGCTGTTGCTAGAAAGAAAAATAACGGAAATCATCGCAAATATTCAAAAGCTCCTTGGTGTTTTCAATGCACTCTTGACATATTTTTCGAACGGATTACACATTCATAATGTGTAATAATTTTATTTTTCTGTATAGGCCTCATAAATTATTGGACCAAGTTGTTGTTGAGTTAAAATAACTTCCTTATAAATTTTATTTTTCAACACTTCCCAAAGAAAAAAATCTGAAGGTATTAGTTCCGGAGATCGTAATGGCCACTTTATAGGTCCATTTTCTATATCCATCGGGTTCTAAAGTAAGTATTTAAATACTCTGTTATTCGAAGAGCGTTATGGGTTGGGGCGTCATCTTGTTGAAAGTAAACTCTATTATTTCATTTAAAGGAAAAATCATCAAGGATATCGAAAAGGTTTGGAGTATGTCCAGATGCATCCGCATTCATTTTTTTTTAAACAGCGATACACCAGTTTATTTTGAAGTAAAAAACAACTTATATTTACCCCCAAATTGGCCTCATGACATCATATCAAATTTTTCAAAACGTTAATAAATCATTTTTTCAAATTAATATGTGAAAATAAAATTAAGGTTAAATGTTATTAGGTTTCTAGGGTATTAGCTTTTCTTTCTTAGCCTACTGTAGTCTAAATAAATATTAAACTTTATTATAAATCGCATTAAAAACCAATATCAACCATGGTGTGTTATATTTTTAAAAAGAGAATTTATATGTTGGGACAGTCCACGAAGGCTGATGCTTAAGTACTAACGTACCGTGGGTGTCTTAAGTGTGGTGAGAGGAAGTTTGTTCACACGGGAGTTAAATATTTGGAGATTGGGAGGAGAAGGAAAAACTTCTGCGGACAGCAGGTTCCACAGTCTTGACACTCTAGGGATGAAGGAACGAAGAAAGCGGGGCTTCTCTAAATGAACTGTAAAAGGATGCATAAAAGTTGCACTACGTGTTGCTCTATTGGGAGCCGCCAGAGAAGGAATTATACTGGCCAATTCCTCTGAGCAGAAGCCGTGAAAATACCTATAGAAGAGCGACAGATCCCCTACAGCTCGACGGTGGGCAAGAAGAGCAAGCCTTTCTGTGAGCGTTGGATCATTAATAAGACGGACGGCTCTTCTTTGAATGGAGTCCAGAATGCTAAGTGTTGTAGGGGACGCCATTCCCCAGACATGAGAACAATATTCTAAAGAGGGTCTGATTTGGGATACGTACAGAGTGTACAGATTGGAAGAAGAGAAATATTTTCTGGCTCGGAAAAGGAATCCAAGCTTTTTTGAAGCTGCCGAGGCTATGGATGTAATGTGTTTGTGCCAGTTAAGGTTATTCTCAAAAGTAACGCCGACAAGATTAAACGACTCTTTGTTCTGCAGAACTTGGCCGCTCATATGTAAGGGATGAGCATTGGCAGACTTTTTTCGCGACAGCGAACATGACTGTGTTTTCGGGGCATTAAACTGAACAAGATGGTCGGTCGAAAAGACGAAATAACTTCATAACCTGGGAAAAGGAGGTGGTTGGTTGCTGTTTTGGGACTTATTTGGGTTTCGGTAAGAAATAGTATGAGGGGTTTGAGGATTGAAGAAAATGGTGAACAGAGTTTACGTTTAAGTTAAGCCCACATATATTTGTGAAGGATATCAGACTTTTCGATGGTGGCCCCCTAAATGTACCGCTCGCCAGAGAACCGAATGAAGGGGTATTTTACCTCCGGATAACTTTACGTTCGGGTGTGCCATCATCATTACTTCCAAATTTTACTATAGTGAAAAAAAAGAAAAAAAAAGAAAGAAGAGAAAGAAGGAAAACTAAAAGAGAAAGAAGGAAGAAAAAGAAGAAAAACTGACTCACCGACCAGAACTCGAAACGTACTATAGGACCTATAAGACCCCAAGACTTCACGAGTCCTTTAAAGGGCAAGTGGGGTGGTACCGCCTCAGGCGAGGAAAAGCTCCTCTACCATTTACAATACCTACATTGTCTTGTCTATTAAAAAAAAAAGGTAAGATTTGATAACTTTTTTACTTGACCCCGTATACTCATCCGGAAAAAGGCAGATTATTCAACAGTCATTATAAGAAAATTTTTGTATGGAACATTTTTCTGTATATCTTTTAACTAAAAAAATATAGGGACATTCTGAAGTTAGCATTTTTTAATTTTTCCCGTACCTCTTAAGCGAGCAAAAATTTTCAAACTTTGATATTACTATTTTAAGTTTGACCCAAAAGGAGAACATGACTCCTATATTACTTTTTTGATAGCATTAACGATTACGGAGATATAAAAGTGTTGAAACAATTTTTTAAATAAAAAAACACCTTTACCAAGATCCATACTTTTTTATTTAAAAATACTGCTGCGTAAAAGCTTAAGTACTATTTTTGTATTGCTAACTAAGCTACTAACTTTTATCCTTCCAACTGTGAGTGCATTTAATAAACCCAAATAACATTTTACTTTAAGAATAATAAAGAAACCAACATTTAATCACTTCCAATTTGCATGGTATTTTCCTGCTTCCCAATCCAAGATGCAACCCTATTAATTATTAAAAATGAGTGAAAAATCAAAAACCTCATCTTATAATTATATTCTTATAATCCAAAAAGACTTTTAATTTTGTACGTTTATAAGTTTAATCTCCTTCATCTACCCCGTATAACCTACACACCTGTAGGGTGTAGTATAAGGTATATGAAAAATTCAGGGTGCTAACTTACATATGAAATATCCATATCACCCTGCCTAGTGCCCATATAGGTATAAAATGTGTCGAACAAGGACGAAAACTATCGTCTAGCAGGCGAGATAAGAAGGGAGATATCATGTTGGAGCAAGCGCGTGATACCAGACAAAATGATTATGTTTTCCGAACGAAGTCAGTCAGAATTAGGAGCACGGGGAGAGTATATTACTCTGTCGAAGGAAAGGCGCATATTTACGCGAATTTTGACAGTTCCGAGCTTTATAAGTAAACACTAACAATATTTTTAAAGCGCATCAACACTAACAAATAACTTTTTAAAAATATATGAGTATAAAATGTGAAAATATACTTTGAAAAAAGCGAATTTTAATTATTTTGTGTTTTAAGAAGATTTTTGCACGTGATTTTGACAATAATTTTCTATTTGTGTTTCAAGGAATCTTTGGATTTTCTCGTAAATAAAGGTAGGGGATATTTTGCAAATAACATTTAATTTCGAATGCTTCCCCTATTATTGTAGATTTTGCTGTTTTTTAGATACATGGCTACATTTGATGTTCAATTATCAAAACAACGTCGATAAATTAGAAACTATTATAGAAAGTTTGGTTTTTATTTTGCCTTTCATAATCTAAGCTTTATAAAAGTATCTGTATAAAATTGTGTAAGTAACTGTATGGAACTGTTAATAAGAAGCATACAACTCTATCAAAATATAAATTTTAATATTATTATGTCCGCGATCTCCTCAAATAAGGGTCTTTATGTATATGTAAAAAAATACTGTTTTTAAAATTGTTACAAATGAGGGTTAAATTAAACAATTTATAAATTAGCAAATTACATGTTATATAAATCATTTCTTATACACATTAAATATGAAAATTGTGTATAACCGAATAATTTTGATGTCATTTTACTAATTTTGCCTTAAAATAATGTTTTAATACATAGAAAAATTTAAATAATAAACTGAGTCTACACAACGAGTAATAATTAAATTTTTAAAATAAGTTATGTTATTTATTACGTTTAAATTTCAGAGCAATATTGTAGGTAAAATATATTTCTTACAATTTGTTGCTGATTTAGATTTCTGCGTCCAAAACATATATGACCCAAACTAACCCTTTTTACCTACCTGGGCTTTTATTTATTTGGCAAAAATTCATGATTTTGAAATTATCTGAAATAGGGCGGGTTGTTGATTTAGTATATATAAAAAGAAAACAAAAATAGTTTGCACACTGTCTGGTGAGGTAATGGTAATGAGAAAGATAAGCTGCAAAAGAGACATGGAAACCATAGGCAATGTGGCGCACCACCAAGGGGCAACTTTTAAAATTATGTTTTTTTTATTTTAACTAAGTAAACTTATTTAATGAATACAACAATAAAAAACAGCTTTTCCTAAACTATTCCTTAGCAATTGATAATACAAAAAATTAATGCATTATGGCTCCCACCGAAGGGCAAAATCTAAAAATATTATTATTGCCTTATTTAAAACTGTCTAAGATATTTTAAATTTTTTTGTATAAATAAAGTTAGTAATAACGTTGTTTATTTAATAATAAAATATACAATCTCCGTAAACTCCGTAATATATGAGAAATTTTTCATTATACAATTTGGATAAAATTTAAGTTTGCCATTAGTTTATGCTTTAAAAATGAATTAAATATACCTTATTTACACTGCCTGGTGAGGTATTGGTAATAAGAAAAATAAGCTGCAAAGGGCACATGGAAACCATGGGCAATGTGGCGCACCACCAAGGGGTCAACTTTTAAAATTATGTTTTTAATTTATTTTAACTAAGTAAACACCTTATTTAATAAATAAAACAATAGAAAAAACTGTTTTCCCAAATTATTCCTTAGCTATTGATAATACAAAAATTAATGCATTATGGCGCCCCCCGAAGGGCAAAATCTTAGAATATTATTATTGCTTTATTTAAAACTGTCTTAGATATTTTTTTTTTTGGTAAAAAAAACTAGTTTTAACGTAGTCTATTTAGGACTAAAATATCCGGCGTTTTTCAAGAACTCCGTATTATATGAGAAATTTTTTATTAAACAATTAAGATAGAATTTGAGTTTAGCTTTAGTTTGTGCTTCAAAAACTGATCAAATTTTATGTAAAAACCTAAGTTTTCACAACATTTACTGCCACCCTACTGTTACTAATGTAGTTTTAATGACAAAGGTCTGGGATTTTTAAACGTGTTTACTGTATAAAACAATAACAATATCATGGTGTTTATTTATAAACGTGAAAAACTTATTTGAACTCGCATCACCTTTTTATTGGCAAAAAATGATGAAAATAACAACTTCATTGCGGTGAGTTGGGCCTTGTACAGAGTGTCCAAATTTCGTTGTAATTGTAGGATATCTCTGTTATTATTAAAGATAGAGACTTGCGATTTTTGCGAATTGTTTTTTCTGAAAAACAAAAGATAACACTAAAAGATTTTTCATGACTTTCTTTGTTTTTGATGTACAGAGCGAAATTCTTTTTTTTTTTGGACCCTCCTCGTATTTCAGTTATCTTGTAACTTACAACAGAAGTAAAAACTGATATAAGTAGGTATATTTACGTAGAATCCAGTGATGTAGTTAGACTTTTGTCAAATTTAATGTTTTTCGAGGTTTACGTTTTTAAATCATTAAATTATGTCGGATGGGGCTTTTTAAAAATTTATAATACCTTATAGTTATTTTACATTTTTAGACTCTAAATCAATGATTTTAATTTTAATATTGAATTTCGGATAGTTGGCTGTGAAATAAAGACTTTATAAACGAAAGAATTAAGACAGCCGTCAGTCCTCCATCTTTTTTTAAGTTTTCAGCAACTTCCAAGTTTTAACATAATTATTTAAAGTCATTAGGTTTTTTTATTATTGTGTTTTAACATTTTATTCGCCATTTATCATTTATCAGTTTTTACTTTTGTTGTCAGTTACAAGATAGCTGAAATACGAGGTTGGTCACTCTGTATGTCAAGAACAAAGAGAGTCATAAAAAAATCTTTTAGTGTCATTTTTCGTTTTATCGAAGAGTAGTAACACTCTGCGAAACTGCAGGTCTCTATCTCTAATAATAACCGAAATACCCTGCAGTTACAACGAAATCTGTGTCACCCTATATATCGACATAAAATCTGATTATATTTTCTTTATAAGCTATTTCGAAACTCTTACAATAATGTAACTTTTGTCAATTTTGGCAGATAACAAATGTAATTTTAGCAAGCGAATCTGTATAATATCGAATTTAAAGCCAATTTGGCATCAGAAATTTAAATTTTTCTTAAATTTAAAAAATTTAAAAATCCAATATGATTGAAACTTTTTGAAAAACGCTGTGTAGAAAACTAAAAATATAAAAATGCTATAAATAAAAAGATGCAAGATAAAGAGCCAAAAATAAGTGTCTTAAAGCCAGAGATTTTAATTTGAATAAATTATGATGGTAACAAAAAAAGTTGAACAAAAATTTGAACAAATGTGTCCATTCTGCTGAAAATATTGGCCGCACTACAAAACATATTTGGAAAACGTATGCCGTTTTAATACTAATAACGAATTTTAATTAAGGATGTCAGGTGCTTATTCAGCCCCTTTAATAAACCAACACAGGGTGTTAATTAAGTATGTAGTCACATTTTAAAGATTTTTTCCATATTTGACACAAAAAAACATCATTGTTCCATAAAATAAAGAAAATATTTTATTAAAACTCATTTCTTATTTAAATTATTAGGTTACTTACTAAAATAATATTTAATAAACCAAATTTAATGTAAGACTAATTTACCAAAAAAATTACTAAATTTTTCCATACCTCGTTTTTTTTACAATAATTTTGATACCCACATGTTTTCATAGAAATATTTTAATCAAAAACCTTTTATCTAATGTACATTTTCGTTAATAAAACCATAAGAGAAAATTTGTCAGCAAAATAAATGGTAAGTTATAAAAGTTTGTTTCTTGGTAATTCTGTGACTGGTAAAAGCAAGAGATCTTAGACGGGTGTTCTTATATAAAATGTTTAAATAAAATTTGCCAAATAAGCAAAAAAATAAATATTTTTCAATTTATTTTTTTAATTTTTAACTAAAAAATTAGTGTTTATTTCAGAAAATAAAAACATTGTTTATTTTTAAAGTATTTTACTTATACAGTTGTTATATTTAAAAGTCATTTAATTATTCTTATTATGGATTGGGGTTTGGTTAATTTAGAGCAGTTAAGATGTAGAAGCTGCATAGCACTTCATTGGTTATTCTGGGGTTTTTGAGGGTAATAGAAATCTAGCTCTAATTGAGATATTTGTGTTTAATTACTCTGTTATCCTAATCAAGTTACTTTCTTTAATATCTTATTTAAGTATGTTAATTTCACCTATTTGTTAAATTTTTGGTCTACTTAGACTTGCTGTTTATTTCTACGAAGGTTTAAGGCCGTACCGTATGTATGTGTGTGTGAATGTCCACTAGAAAACTGTCTTTCAGTCCTAACATTTGCTTCCTATTTCTCCAATTGTTTTATAAATAATTTTACAGATCATAGGTTTTATTTTTCTAAATTTTTCACTTACCATCTGACAGTCCTTTTGACTTAACTTGAACTGTTTTGGAAAAGATGCTGTTACACTCAGTTTGTCTAGTAAATTTTCTAGTGATATCAAACTGCATCATTTTGAATTTTGCAGTTTATGTGCTCTTTGCCACTTTAAGCAAATTCAAACGTTTATAGGTAAAAAAAAACTTTTTTGTAATTCACCGCGATTTGCTTTATCATATGGATTATTTTTAGCATAAACGTATTTTTTTTTTGGCTTTACAAGTTTGTAGCAGTTTTTCTTTGTATTTTTTGCTATTTGAACGTTTCTAAAATAAATATTTTCAGAAGGGTAAATATGTACTTCGTATTTTTATCGTCTTCGGTGTTGATAGTTGTTATGATAAATTTTTTACATCACTGCTTTCAAATATGACTTCTATGTGTTATGTAGAATATTTGCAATTACTGTCTTATAAATATTAATTTAAAATTTCCATTCTAATGTGGCATGTTTACCTAATTTTTTTATAAAATATACCTATTTTTTATGAAAAAAATAAAAAAGACTGGTATTAAACTATTAGAACTTACATAAAACCTGAAACATGCATCCTGGTTTCCTAAAACTACTTTACGTTGTTACCTTCAAGTTAGTCGTGAAATCACTTTCTCAAGTTTTACTACGTATTAAATTTACACCCTCCATATTATTTTTGTTTCAAGTATTATTACGGATAAATACTAAAAAAATACAGCTTTTCGTCACTAAACTAACTTTCAAGTTGTAAACTATTTTTTATAAATAAAATATACGAGGAAATTGATAAGGGCAAATATTTATTTACAAACCCAAATAACTGATTATCAACATAATTGAACAAAGGATTTTCAAGTTTAATGACTTCACCTTAATCTTTAAATTAAATCATCTAAATCGTGAGTAATGATTTTGCTTTAAAACGGTTTATGACATTAAAAAATAATATTTGCCTTTTACAGTAAAGTATTGATTATTGTTAACTTACGAGCGTATCCTAGTTTTCTACCAAAAGTATACGTTGAAACACTTATTAATAAAAATGACTGAGTGATTTACTATATTTAATGAGGGGTGTGGGTGTGTAAACATTGATATAAATAACTTGATAGCAACGAAACTAAATTTTAAAATAGTTCTAATAAGGAAAAATGTTTATCTTTTTAACTTAAAAACATTTGCTTCAGTGATGTTCTGGTTAGTTGTTTCGGAAGCAGGAATTCAGAATACTTTTTCTTCTTCTTTCTTTTTTTTTCACTATAGTAAAATTTGGAAATAATGATAATGGCACACCCGAAGGTACAGTATTCCGGAGGTAAAATACCCCTCCATTCGGATCTCCGGCCGAGAGGTACATTTGGGGGCCACCATATCCTTCACAAGTATATGTGGGCTTAACTCCAATGTAAACTCTGTTCACCATTATCTTCAACCCTTCAAACCCCACATACTATTTTTTACCGAAACCCAAATAAGTCCCAAAACATCAACCAACCACCTTCTCTTCCCAGGTTACGATCTCATTTCATGTTTTCAACTCCATCCATGGCGGCGTTTGTGCTTACGTTCGCAACGACCTGGCTTATGCTAGAGTTTCTAGCCTAGAATCGGGTAGGCCTGATATTCTTTGACTTACACTTACTTTCAGATCTTCTACCAAGTTCATCTGCTGTATATACCGGTCCCTGTTTGACAATTCCCACACCGAGTTCTTTGATTTCCTTTCAATAAAGATTGACAATATTATTTCCCAGTTTTCATTGGCCGAAATAATCGTCCTCGTGGATTTTAATGTTCATAATAAGGACTGGCTAGGCTCTACAAAAACTGATACACAAGGCAGAGCAGCAGAAAATTTCGCTATCAGCAACTCACTTACCAATTTAATTATGGATTAATAATTCTAACCCCCTAGATCTCTTTCTTACTTCACCCCCAAACTCTACCAAGCATCAGTAACTGCTCCCCTTGATCGCTCTGACCATGGTTTGGTCACCGTATCATACTCCACAAATTCTGAGGCAACTGAACGCGTGCCGCCCCGAACCGACTGGTACTACAACTAAGCCGACTGGGATGGTCTAAGAGATTTCTCTGAGTCACTTTTTGGCCATACTTAAGGTGGATATCCTTCAAGACTTGTGCGACCTTGTTTTAATTCAGCACTCCATTTTTCTAATGTTTTATTTAAAGGTGGAGTTCCTATACATTTTTAACAAGTGCTCATCAATTTGTTTTAGTAGTACACTTTCCAAAAATAAGAAGTTTAGCACAACACCATATTTAGTTTTTTTATCGTAAAAAAATACTGTGACCTTTTGATTTTAAACAGCTGTAAATATACTTATAAATGAGTTGACAAATCTACATGTAACGTCACAGTAATTCATAAAAAGGTTTTTTTTTAAATGAAACCTCAATTATAATAGCGTCATCTCTTACCGAACAACAAAAATTATTGAACAACCTCGTATTTTATTAGAAAAACTAAATCCAATTATTTTACTAATAGTACAAGTGTCTTATTATCATAATTATTTTAATTACACTTCCACTTGTAAAATATAATCATAATTGTTTTAATTTTTTAAGATTGGATTCATATCTCAATAAACTGTTGATGTACAAATGTTTTCAATTATATATTCAATAGGCGTAAAATCGTTTTCCTGTCAATTAAAGGATTACTTGTCTCATAATAAATTAAATTCTCAGAAACTTAAGAAAGGTATTAGTTATGGCCTTTTGTTTTACCATGACATTAATCTCAAAGGAATTGTCCCGAAAATACATTTTTTTCTTAGAAGTATATTTGCTATATGTAGAATATCTGCGATAAAATGTCGGAGAATGAATTACGTGTGTAGGCAGTTTGAATATTAAATTATATTGCTTTAAATTAATATTTCTGTAGTGTGCATACCAGGTTCCCACGAAGTTACTTTCCGGCGGCCATTTTTAAAATTTTCTTTATTGATATTAAAATTTAAACCTAGAATGCCATTAAAACGTTAAAACGGTTAATTTTAGTTTAGGTGGGCTTGGAAAAATATATTAATCGTTTTTTGTTCCCTACGGCTACTACAGATAGAGTATAGGTTTGCAAAATCCCATTTAATGTCATAAGTCAGTTTTAAATGGAATAAGGGTGGCTTGTAAGCATATTCTAAAAAAATATTTTGTTCCAAATAATTTCGTACCACATAGTATTAGGTATTTAGGTATTAGTATTATAGGTATTTTAGATAAGTTTTCAAAATACATTTTATAAATTATTAATTCTCTTGAAAAAACCCTATCATTCCAATGTCATTATAGTAGCAGAACTGGTGAACAATTTTGAGTAGGTTTATAAGGCACTTTAAAAATTTGTGAAAATGTCCTTAAAAAACTTCTAAACATAGAAGTCAAGGTCTGGCTGAAGAGTAGCGGGCCCCTACCAACCTTTGAATTAGAAAAATTCAAGGGTTGGCAGGGGGCCGCTACCCTTTAGCCATACCTTGACTTTTATGTTTGTGGGTCCTTCAAGGATAATTACACAAATTTTCAAAGTGCCTCAAGAACTTACTCAAAATTGTTAACCAGCTCTCGGACTATTAAACCCGTCCCGAGAAGGCGTAAAAATCAAAAGAACGAATACATTTGTTTTTCCATGGCTACATGATCGATTTAACGTAGTAAAGGAAATTTATACTGGAATATAAAAACTAAATAATATGACAGAATAATATATAAAAATAAGAGCAAATATACCGTTGGTTTTATTTAACATTTAAAAATACTTATTATTTTTAGTCAAACTGAAAGTGATATACAGCAAGTACATAGGTCAAACGATGCGTATTTATGGCAAATATTGACGTACCAAATTCATTTTCTTTTACCTTAAAAAATAAAAATGTTAACACGGTGGAACTAAATCTGAGAAACAACCAATCAACAGGTTTTATTTAGCTACTAATTTTACCAAATAAACTGCTCAACAAAAAGATCGTATCATTGAATTTTTAGACCCATTTTCAAACTGCTGTAACTTTTTTAAAAATTAACTTTTTTGAATGTCTAAAACGAAGTTTAAAACCGCGTTTCTTCTACTTTAAGCTGTATTGCATTTAATTTTAGTAAGATGAATATTATCATAATGTACAGGGTGATCAATAGAGTGCTGCAAAAAAACAAATCATGTGTGTTCCATTTCAGTGGTAATTTTTTTTGGTCGTTATAATATGGGTTGTTACCAAGCTCATATGAATATCTCTAGACGTTTATGCCAGTTTTTGAATTGAGGATCTCTGGCTGGCGATACACTTCTAAACGTCAAATTTTGGTAATCAATTTTTTTAAAAGCTATAACTGGAAAATGGATTGACGGATTTCAACGAGTGTTTCATATTCGGAAAGCTCATTTCATGTAGATTTTTTATGTCCTAAGCACTTTTTGATAGGTTATTATTTTATGAGTATACGAGGCCAACAAATACCAAAAACGTAACTGACATAGAAATCCTAAATATCGGGTAAATTATTGAACGCCAAAGGGACCATAGGTGTGTGTTTTGTTTTAAAAATGGCCAAGTTGAAGTTTGTGTCAATATCTCGAAACGATTTCTACCGTTAATCGATTTATGCTGTTTAAGTGAATGTAAACTTATTCAGCAAAAATGCGTCGTTATTATGGCATTAGGTCTGAATGGTAGGAATTCCAACAACGTCTTAAAGTTTTAAACATTTTTAAACATAAATTGATGTATTTTGTGTTGTACACCATGATATACGGAGTGATCAACAAAGTGCTTTCAAATTTATTATGATATCCATAATTACCGCAACATTAGGTACAAAACGGCCTTGTTTAAGCAACATGTTTTAGATTAAAATTGTTAGGCTTCAAACTCTTTTTAGTACATTTCGGTGTCCAAAAACTTACGTTTATTAAAACATATGTAAAATGGATTACTGGAAAATCCTTAATTCACATTTATCTAGGATTTTAATAATAAAGACTTGCAACAACGTCTAGGAATATCGAAAAAAACAAGATTATTCTAATAAGTAAAACATTTTGCTATTCAAATGGCACAAAATGAAACATTTAAAATTTTTGAAAGCACTTTGTTGATCACTCCGTATATCATGGTGTACAACACCAAATACCCTAATTTATGTTTAAAAATGTTTAAAACTTTAAGACGTTGTTGGAATTCCTATCATTCAGACCTAATGCCATAATAACGACGCATTTTTGAAGATATTGACACAAACTTCAACTTGGCCATTTTTAAAACAAAACACACATATGGCCCCTTTGGCGTTCAATAATTTACCCTATATTAAGAATTTCTTAATCAGCTACGTTTGTGGTATTTGTTGGCCCCGTATATTCATAAAATTATAACCTATCGAAAAGTGCTTAGGACATAAAAAAATCTACATGAAATGAGCTTTTTGAATATGAAACACACGTTGAAATCCGTCAATTCATTTTCCAGTTATAGCTTTTTAAAGAATTGATTACCAAAATTTGACGTTTAGAAGTGTATCGCAAGCCAGATTTTTTGTTTTTTGCAGCACTCTATTGATCACCCTCTACATCATGATAATATTCATCTTACTAAAACTAAATGCAATGCAGCTTAAAGTAGAAGAAACGCGGTTTTTAACTTCGTTTTAGATATTCAAAAAAGTTAATTTTTAAAAAAGTTACAGCAGTTTGAAAATGGGTCTAAAAATTAAATGGTACGATCTTTTTGTTGAGCAGTTTATTTAAGTAATATTCCACTCAGTGATAGACAGTGATCACAAAATTTGTTTTTATATTAAACAGAAATGGCACAGTGCACTCTGCGGAAACAGTAGTTTTTAGATCAACTAAGTTATTGGATTTGTATTTTTATTAGGTCTGATTTTTAAATAGCATTTTAAAAAAATATTGGACAAACTTTCTGGAGATCAAACTGATCCACTTACGGTACAATTTGAATAAATGACATTGGTATTAACTGTGTTATTTAAATATTCGTGGACAACCGCAGAATTATGCGTTCGACGTTTGTTGGCAAACAGTTATTTTGGTTAATTCTGGTTATATTTGTCCTATTACATTAGCATAATGTAACCGCCGATGTATTTTACTTCTCTCTTTCGGGAAACCGCGCTTTTAAAATATTATAATGTTCTTAATAAAAAAGAGACGATGTTGTAATGCATATTTTTCAAACTTCCCTTGTATAAAACATCTTATAAATAAAAAACTGGTAATATTTTCTGGGCAAAAGGCGCCTGTGTATCCGATAAAGAGAGCTTCTTTAAAAATTAACAAGTTTTTGCGCCGCTTTTTTACAGACTGATTGCTACTTGCTCGGTAATTTGTAAGTTGCGAGGTGCCAGATTCCGTGTAGGATTAAAATTTAATGATATGGTTATTCATGATTTTGTTGACTGAGAAGAAATCTTCAACGTATTTAGAGCTTTATTTTTGGTTGTTTTACCTTTCTTTACATGCAGGATATAATGGACATGATTAAGTGTATTTAATCCTATAAGTCTGTATAAGAATTAAGCTTACACATTTCTTAAAGTTGCGAATATTTTAGTTTTGCGCAGAAGGGGCTGGCTTCTGGGCTCTGTTAACTAGAGCACGTAATTTCTCGATAAGTCGTTGACGTAATGAAGTTTTATGTTATACGTATATAATTTTCTGGTAAGCAGTGCCCATTGCACATTCTTAGATCTATAATACTTTGATTTTATCGGAGTAATGCCAAGGGGCATTTGTGATTTTTGTTAAAAAAACTGTGTGTAAGTAACTTATTTTCAATAATAAGCTAACTGGGGTAAATTTTGATGAAGTCAAATCTGAAAATGAAAAATCTTAATCACAAACCGTGGTTTTCTAAATCCTGTGACAAAGCCAGACTTTTAAAACTTCAAGCCCACAAAAAGTTTCTTCAAAACCCCAGTCCCGAAAATCGACAGGCTAGCATCATAGCAAGAAATCAGACCATCTCAGATGCAAAAGACCGTTTTAACAATCGAATAAAAGATAAAGTTCTCTCTTGCTCAAATGGCAGTAAAGCTTTTTGGTCCTTTGCCAAAAATATTAGTCAGAACTTTTGCACAAATTCCTTTCCACCCTAATCTCTGAAGATGGAATTGTCTCTACCTCCAAAGGAAAAGCCGAACTATTTGCCAAACAATTTGCTGCCAATTCTACGCTTGATCCTCCTATTAATCTTCCTCTTCCAACAGTTGTCCCTGTTTCTCATAAAATGTCCGATATAATTTTTAAAGTCAAACAGATCAAGCGTATTCTCTCTTCTCTTAATACTAAAAAATCGTCTGGGCTGGATGGCATACCAGCAATCGTCTTAAAAAAATGTGCTCCGAGCTTGCACCCCATCTTAACTCGCCTCTTTCGAATCTCTTACGACACGGGCATTTTCCCGGAAAGAGTTGGAAAGCTGACACGTGTGCAACCTTTTTTCCCCAAAAAAAAAGGATCCCAAAAGTCTTCCCTTTCATAGTTTTGGGTTTGACGATTAGTAACCCTCCACTCCCTAGTATTCAATTTCTTATGCCACCGTGTGTTCTTTATTTTTGAGAAAACAAGCGCAGGTCAATGCAGATATCTCTTTCACAAGACCTCAAACTTATCTTGGATTGGGGCGCCAAAAATCGTGTTCAATTTAATGCCTCAAAAACACAGTCATGTTCGCTGTCGCGAAATAAGTCTGCGAATACTCATCCCTTACATATGAGCGGCCAAGTTCTGCAGAACAAAGAGTCGTTTAATCTAGTCGGCGTTACTTTTGAGAATAACCTCAACTGGCACAAACACATTTCATCCATAGCTTCGGCAGCTTCAAAAAAGATTGAATTCCTCTTTCGAGCCAGAAAATATTTCTCTTCTTCCAATCTGTACACTCTGTATGTATCCCAAATCAGACCCTCTTTGGAATATTGTTCTCATGTCTGGGGAATGGCGTCCCCTACAACACTTAGCATTCTGGACTCCATTCAAAAAAGACCTCTTCGTCTTATTAATGATCCAACGCTCACAGAAAGGCTTCCTCTTCTTGCCCATCGTCGAGCTGTAGGGGATCTGTCGCTCTTCTATAGGTATTTTCACGGCTTCTGCTCAGAGGAATTGGCCAGTATTATTCCTTCTCTGACAGCTCCCAACAGAGCAACACGTAGTGCAACTTTTATGCATCCTTTTACAGTTCAGTTAGAGAGGCCCCGAACTTCCCGCTTTCTTCGTTCCTTTATTCCTAGAATGTCAAGACTATGGAACCTGCTGCCCGCAGAAGTTTTTCCTTCTCCTCCCAATCTCCAAAATTTAAGTCCCGTGTGAACAAACTCCCTCTCACCACACTGAAGACACCCACGGTACGTTAGTACTTAGGCATCAGCCTTCGTGGACTGTCCCAAGATAAAAAAAGTCAATGTCTTACCAGCAGAATAATTCGTTTAAGTTTTACGAAATGTTCCTTTCCGTAGGATCAGAACCCCAAGTCAGTACCCTTTCACTTTCCAATTTAAAATTCTGGGCTGGTGCCTACTTTTAACCCCGGTGTGGTAAATGTAAACCTAATTTCCAAGATTATTGAGTTGCATTTCATATGTATCGTACAGCAATTCAATTTATACAGCTGCGGTTAACCGGCATAATTCTTTTTGATAGAATTGCGCTACTTTGGAATTTTTTTGTTTTAATAAAGAACCTACCCCCATTGTCAGCCAGTTCCCAAATTTTTGTTATGAGTCTGGTGTGTTTTGTAGTTAATTAAAAAAAAAAACACAATAGATAAAGGAAATTCAGATGTAAAAACTGGATAATTCATTAAAAAATCTACGTTTTATTTAAAATAACTAATATATAAAGAGGAAGAAGTGGCACTGATATTGTTCAGTTTTTTTTTAATATTGCATGACTTAATGTCATAAACTTTCAAAATTAATGTAATATTTTTGCTCTTTTCGGATAAATTCCTCGGTATTTAAAAGTTGACAAATTGGTAGGAAGATAAGGACAGTTCAACTATCAAGAAAGTGGTATTTTCGGTTACTCTATTAAAAGCCGCTAGGTGAGTGATAATATTGGCTTCCTTCTAGGAGCAAAAGACGTCAAAATAACTATAAAACTCCAAAAGTCACCACAGAGCTCGTGGATAGGCAAGAGAAGATAGCTTTTTTGGAAAAGTGTGGTAAGCGAACGGCTCTTCTCTGAACGGAACAAAGGGGGCTAAGGTGTGCAGAAAATGCCATTAATCAGACATAAAAATAAAATTCCAAGCAGGGTCTGATTTGAGGTACATACAGAGTATACAGATTAGAAGTTGAGAAATAATTTTTGCTTCGAAAGAGGAATCCGTGCTGTGGCCATGGATATAACGTTCTTGCATCAATTAAGATCATTCTCGAAGACAACGCCCACAAGATTAAGTATATTTTTATCTTACAAAAATTAGTAGCTTATAACTTATAAGTACCGGCAAGGAGTATTGGTACACTTTTTTCGCGACAACGAAACTAACTGTGTTTTTAAGGCGAGATTTTTGGTGCCCCAATTTAAAATTATTTGAAGGTCCTATGAAAAAGATATTTGCATTACCCTGCATTTACTTTTCATATCAGAGTTTGAGACTGGCATGAGAAACTGAATACAACAATAAAGGATACTATGGTCAGCAAAACTATGAATTGGGTTAATCTTGATAGGAAGAAGATCGTTAATGTGAAGTGGAAGTAGAGTTTGTGCCAGTACTAAGCTAGAAGAGTGACCATCTACAGGAGCGAGACTAAAGTAAAGTTTATAAAGCAAACCATACGAAGGAAGTTTGTTAAGGAATAAATCATGTCTGTCGAGTCAAAACCCTTGGATATATATTAAGAGCAATGATCTGAGATATGCCAAGAAAAACAAGGGTCTTGTTCCAGTCATACGAGACAAACGAATGATCTGATGTGGATCTTTGGTGATGAAATCCCTACTATATATTTAACATAATTTTTTGCTTTTCCAAATACTTTAAAATTGAGTTGTTTTAAACAAATCTTTATATTTTTGCCACCTAAATAAATTTTTCGAAACGAAAATTGTTCGTGCTCAGAAGTATATACTTAAAGTAATATTTAACTTTTTTCGTGACGATACAAAAAAAGAGTTTTTAAACTGATGTTTTTAAAAACTGTCACTAAAGCTCTGGTATAATTCGATAAAACGTTATTTCTTTCAAGAAATAAAATAAATGCATTGCATGAACTCCTAATGAAGTGTTGACATATTTGTCAAATTAAACATCGACCGAACGCGGACGAAAGCGCTGTCAACACATCTCTTAATAGCCGCAAAACATTGTTAGATTCTCAGTGGCTACCCAAACACTCAAAAACATTACTGTCATGAATGATGTCTTAGTTAAGACGATGAAAGACTTTTCATTGAAATATTTTAATGAGGGAACCTGATGGCTCTTAGGAACAAAAAGAACTTTGTGTGGCTGCCTTTTTGGAGAGTTGCAAGATTTTCAATTAATTTCAATATTTAAGAGAATCACTTCAGTTTAGGGCTTAAGACAAATATACACCGCATTTCTTTAAAAGCGAAACGTCGGGTTTTCTGTGGTAAATATTTAAACTATTGTAGGGACATTTTTATCCAACTTATATTATATTAATTATGTTGTTGTCGTACACTAATTTAATCAGACATTATTTAGAAAAAAATATGCACACATGTTTCGGCACGCTGTAGTTTTATCAGTTCAAATTATGGAGGGTAAAAAGATAAGAAGCACCATCTCTTATGGCTGTTTGTTTAAAAAATGGCCCAGAATAAAGAGGCTGTAGCGGGGGTCTGGTGTGAACCAATGATAACCAATGACCTTCACCGCAATATATAAAGTAAAGTTTAAAAACGGTCCCTTAGAACACCAACGCCATCTTAATTTACGGCAATTTGAGAGCCATTTTTATAACACAGAGATAGATGGTAATCCTCGTCTTTAGAATCAGTGGTTTTCAAATTATAATTTTTATAGTAACATGATGACAGCTGTCAAAACTGACAGATGACATCTTGTTACCATCGTTTAGGATGCCGATATCAAAAATCATTTTTTTTCGCAATAATATTTTACTTTATCGAGTGTAACTTTTAAATATATAGGCTATGACTTTAAAAAGTTTTTTTTAATTCCGAAATTTGTCAAAAGTCGAAATCCCCAGACCCCAAATTTTCATAAATTATGGTTTATTTTTTTAATTAAAATTTTGTTATTTATCCTCTCGCAAAAGACACAGAAAAAAAATTAAAATTAAGCAGTTGTGTGTAACATATGCTTTTAAAAAGTTTTGGGTTGTGGTTTTAAAAAATTATTGACGTCATATCTTAAAAAACGTTTTTACAGCGACACTTCTGTTTTGAAAGCAAATTTAAAAAATGTTGTATAAAATGTCAAAAATGAGGGGTTAAGTTAAAATATAAAAAGAGACCAAGCTTATTTGAATTTATTTTGGGGTTTATTTACTCAAAAAATTTATAAATATTAGCAAAATTGTGATTTTTGCGACGTATTGTATTTACTTATTTTTTTTTTGTTTTAGTTGCTAAAAATAATTTTATTAAAACATATAATATTATTTTAAATAACAAAAAGTTAATTTATATTTTTATCATTGATAAAAAAGAAAAAAAAGGTAAAATTTACTGTAGACGCTACTCTACATCTAAAAACAAATACTTGATAGTGGCACTTAAAACACCTTGGTTTAATTTTGAAAAAAAAAGATTTAATCTATTTTTCTTTATTTTAAAATATAAAATTAAATTGAAAAATAAAATTACCTTAAGGTTGTAAATATTTTTTTAGATTTAGTAAAAAAATCTAAAACTGAATTTTAAAATGATTTGTCAAATATCTTTTTTCTATATTTTAACTCCTTACTTTTTTTACATTTTGAATCATATTTTTTTAATTTACCACCATAACAGCAGTCACGTGTTGTTACAGTGTCAAAATGTATTTTTAGGTTATACAATACGCAGAACTGATTTCCGGAAAACCTTTTTTTATATTTTAACACCAAAAATAAATAAATTTGTTTAACGATAAATTAAATGGCCACAATATAATTATATGACGTCAAATTAATTATATGATCCAAGTTCCAAGTCCAACGTTTGAAAAAAATAGTCCCCGATACTAAAATTACAATCCTCCTTCGCCTTCGGAACCTGAAAAATACCTTTCCCGTTGCTGTATAGGTAGCTAAATTATCTATCTTTATCTAACTAATCTAACCTTCTATCTACGTCTGAAATCGATTTATTACACGGCCACTAGCCGGATGGAAGCTAGAGGGACTTTTAAAGACTGCCAAGGTATTATTTTACATCGAACGGCGTAGACGAGACTAAGTGAAATAAATTACTGGAATTATTTTCTTCCTAACTTGTTAAAGCTGTAAATTACTTATGATTTTCATAACTTCGGAACGTCAGGCTTAAACGAATGACTAGGTTTTCTCCATGGAAAAATGCGAGAGTCGTTTTAAGTTCATTGAAATATAATTGATGTTTTAAAAATTTTAAAATTAAGATAAAATTATTTTGGATTTTCTGTCATTGTGCATACTTTGTGGCAACTTGTGACATCTGAAGTAGATAAATCAACCCATCAAGATAATTTAAATTTTAAAATTACATTTGTAATTTTTTCTTTTAACTTGGGACAGTCCATATTGTAAAATTTAGACAACTATATCTTTATCACATTTTAACAAAAATACTTTTAGCAATACTCATTTTAAAGGTTTTAGCGTCATTTTTTGTGAAGCAATGCATATACTACAGTGTGTCCTAAATTCGCATACATGTTTTGCTATCTCGCTTAGTATACATAGAGAAATTAGGGGTGTGCGAATATTCGAGTTTTCGAATTATTTGAGGCAAATCAAAACAAATTATCAGATTCGAATTTCAAATCCAATATTCAAATAATTCAAATAGTTCGAACTATTCGAATAGTTTAAACTATTTTAATACATATATCAAACTATTTAAATGATTCGAATCTTGAAAAGTTTTTTTCTGATTATTCAAAATCGGGAATTGATTTTGGCGGAAATTTTGAAAATATTGGAAAGTTGTCGTGGTGGTTACTTATAACATAGTGAAATATATCAGATTAAATTTACCAAAAGTTTAATTATTATTAAGATTAGTCTTAAAAGGAGTTTTATGGAAAACACTTTATTTTATTAATTAAAGACGTTTAAAACACTTTATTTTATTAATTAAAGACGTTTCGTTCGCCTTATTATTTTTAAATAGCTACACGACTCTTATAATTAGCTTATAAATATTTTTTTTTTAAATACTGAATTCAAATTGTTCGAACTATTCGAATAGTTCGAATTATTTCGATTTTTATATGGCGGCCATGAGTGATTTCTCCATATTTAAATAGTTTTTTAAACTCCCTTCCAACGATACTCCACTTGCCACTAAATAGTTTTAATTTTTTTTTCTTAATAATTTTTAACATTACATTTGGCAACGCCGTCCTTACGCCTCATCAATGCACTTTGTGTCAATTTCTCATATTTATAAAGGTATGACATGAATGTGTATTTTGCAAACAAAAGCGAAAATATTTTAAAATTGTTATTTGTGTTTTAGTAAAAAATATTTTATCAAAATCAAATTAAAGCATTCTTTAAAAAAACAAAGAATAGCAATTCAGTATTAGGATGATAAGGCGTACCAACAAAAATATTTGCTGTAATTCCTTATAACTTCTCTTTAACTTACTGGTAATTCATCTACTTAATTAACTTTCGATTTCAAGCCTTGATTTTCTAGTACATTTATTTACAAGAGACATTTTTCCCATTTTATGGATCACAGTCAAAATCAGCATCAAATCCTTCAAAACTTTTTTTATTTAAATTTTTTTGATCTTGTATACTAAGCGAAATAGAAATAAATGTAGGCAGAATTTGGGACACACTGTATATGCCTCTTAAAAACATTGTAAACCAAAATTAAGAAAAAAGAGGCACAAAAAGGCTATCTACATTTTTTTGTTAAAAATATGATGTTTCAGATAATTTAGAATTTTTAACATGATGACAAATTTATCCTGTTCTTAAAAACGCAATCCAATATTTAATAGTACTTGTAGTTTTTTTTATATTTAGGCACCCAAACCATGTCTAACCATAGTGAATTATAAAATTTATTTTACGAATTTGTCCCTTATTCAAAGTGATAGTCAGTAACCTATTATAAAATTTTATTAAATTGGAAACAATAATAAAATTATTAACATTACTTGTAAATATGCTCTATAGTTTTGTGGCAGATTCATGTTTTATTAAGTTCTCGTTGGGTTACCCACCTGGATAATTTCTAAAGAATGGGACCACTTCTTTTCTGGTCCTAAGGTATAGCGAACTAAGTGTGCTCAGTCCTATTGACCCCTATAAACTGGCAGATCGCCCGTAACAGAAAATAGAAAAGCCCCAGAAAAACCAAAAATTAAAAAAATTAATTACGTTTAAAATTCTAAGAACTTTTATTTGAATTTATGATGTTTTGTCATAAATGGCATATTAGTTTGTTTCAACTGGTATGTTAATAATTTTCAAAAAAAGGTGGTGTGTTAGTTTATTTTAAGTTTACCCAAAATGCTCGATGCTGAAGTACACTCAGTTTGCTATACCCCGGGACCAGGATCGAAGTGGTTCCATACTTTAACCCAACAAGAATTTATTAACATTACTATTATATATATATATATATATATATATATATATATATATATATATATATATATATATATATATATATATATATATTAAAAAAATATATATATATATTAAAAAAATATTTTTATTAAACAAAATTTTTTAAAGTTTTTACTAAATTATAAATTTATAAAATATAAAGGATTATTTGTTTGATTTAAATTCATCGTATTTAAACAAAGGAAAGTCGCATTAATATTTAATGCTTAAGTTTATATGTTTTATCGACTTTCCACTGAAAGTTATGAATATTATAATAAAAATAACCCTTTGTCACGCCACAATACAATAAAATTAAGCAAAGTGAATGTGCTCTTTGTGTTTATACTTTAAAAGTTTTTTATTTTTCGTTAAAAGTAAACACGCTAAAAAATTATTATAATTCATCATAATTTGACAAAACAAAATTTGTGGCGGATGTATAGCAAATTTGGTTAAAAACATGGCATGTCCCAAAATTTTTTTTTACTA